>JACEIK010002115.1:37777-60717 GCA_018107945.1 Datura stramonium | reverse complement strand
AATAACTGAAGACAAGCAATATAACTGATAGTACTGAAATAGAAAGAAATAGACTGTAACTGACTGAAAGTATGAGTTTAAGACTGTCCTCAACTATGCTAAAAGGAGTAGAAGTCATACCTGGAAATGTAGCGTTCTACTGTTGATCTATTCATATCTAATGTATCATGGCATAACATAACATAGCATAGATTAGCACACATAAACCTTACCCGGCCCCCATAAGCCGAGAGGTACAACCAACACGCAATCTATGCCCCTACCCCGGTCATCCCATCTCCCCTAATAACTATAAGCATCCTACCGGTCCTCTGGGTATGCACTTCGGCCCGCTGAGCCCCTGACTATAACTGTACCTGAGTCCGGAGGACTCCTGAATCAACACCCCCGGCGTACCCACTCGACGGGGGTGTATAAAAGTCGACCAAGGAAAAATATGGGGAAACTGGCATCCCATCTTCGTCCCCTAGGGGACGGCATGCCACTCCGTAGAGCGACGTATCCTCGCGCTCTGGCGGACGAGTCGATACAGCTATTAACCCTGGGGCGGCCATGAAGTCACCTTTTGTATTCCCATCTTCGTCCCCTAGGGGACGGCATGCCACTCCGTAGAGCGACGTATCCTCGCGCTCTGGCGGACGAGTCGATACAGCCTATTAACCTGGGCGGCTATGAATGCTAGGTAATCCAGCCCAAACAATACAACAAAGTCTCAACTAGTAATATTAACTGTGTATACTACATGCTGAAACTAATGATAATAATGTGTATGTATATAAAACATGTTGAAGATAATGATAGTAATGTGTCTATATACAATAATGAAACTCGATAATGGTATCTATATAATTTCGGTCATGTTGTGCTGAATCGGATACCGAGACAAAGATATAATATTTCGCCGAATCATGCTGTGTAACTAATTTTCATGGTAGACATGATTTACTATTTCTACTGATGCTTCCTAAAGTTCGTATTAAGTTACTATTCTATTTCTGAAATACTTTACTTGACACTTGTATTTCTTTACTAAGTTTCAACTTAACACAATAATATTCCTCGACGTACTCTTACTAGATTACATATTGGGCATACGGTTCAAGCTTCGAAACTTCCTACTGACTTATATCGTGCTAGTAAGTTTCATGCTACACATAACATGATGTTTCTAACATTATACTAAAATTCATACTAAACATAATGTACGACTTCTGAAACATTCTACTGGCACTTGAACTATTTGACTATACCGAACCACTACCTGTCGAAGAAACTCGCTTTACATACCTTGTTTGTTAACTTCGGAGTATCTGTGTAACTCGGTTAATTTTCAGCTATTTCTTCCAACCTACATTCATATTTATAGAAATTAAAACTAAATTCATCGATATTCTAGAAGAAAACACTATTTTGAATATATATATAGCTCAAACTTTGACTTATCGAAGAACAGCCGAAAACTCGCTATTTCTCGGAAGTCCAGAAGGGAGAAATGCTTACTTTAGGGCTAGAAGTATATTGATACCAATTTGGAGCAATTTCACTTACCTTAGCTTGGTAGGATGACAATTCGCTGGCCGAATTTCACAAAACTAACTCCGCAGGAATGCTCTCCCAGCTTTATACTTCGGCAACTGAGTTAATTTGAGTTTGGTAGCATTTGACTATGTAATCGGTTGAATTTTTATATTAAAACTTTTGTTCTCTCTGTTCTCAGTCATTTTATGGAAAAGAAATGAAATTAAATGATTAAACCAAAGTGGAGGGGTTTATATACTTGGGCCTGATAGGGCTCTCCGTGACACGCCCGTCATCACGGAGGCCCTCCTCTGTGGCACGCTGCCATCGCGGAGGGGTTCTGCCCGCTTCTCCTGCTGTGGTTCGATGCAAATGCCTGTCCGGTCTTCCCCGGGCCTTTTCCTAGCATGTATGGCATTCTTAAACTCTAACCAACATGCGAATAGGCCATCTACATGTCGAGAATTTATGGGGCAACACTTTCCTTTGGTTCTAGTGTGTTTTCATGAAATTCAAAAAGCAATAAACAGTGTCACAACTACTACATGGAGGCAGAGCATGGTGAAACATCTAATAAGAAAATCAGGCCATTTGATTGGAGGAAAATTTTGCAGGTCTTGGAATGGAATTGCAAGTTACAACTAAGATCAAATGTGATAACAAATTAGTAATTGCAATTGCAGAAAATCCACTACAACATGGTAAAACAAAGCATATCCTTGTCAAGTTTCATGTTATTAGAGAAGCTAAGAAAAATAAGGAAATCAAGCTTGTTCATTGTTGTACTGAGGATCTAACTCATGATATATTTACCAAATATCTTTCCAAATTCATATTTGAAACTCTTCGTAGCTAACTTGAGTTACTAGCAAAATATCCAAGGAGTGCTGGAAATGTTGAGATATTTACTGTTAATATTTCTTTAGTTTAGTATTTTATTTTTGAAATTCAGTTATCTAATTGAGGAAGAATAGGAGTTTATTTAGTACCTTAGTTGAGATAAAATATAGAGTTTTTCAACTATTTATTTATGCGACATGAATGAATAAAATAAGCAGAATATTTTGGTTTTATATTTTTCTTCTCCTATAGAAACAATAATTTCTATGTGATTAGGTAAATCACAACTATACACTCCTTTGAGGCTATACTATTCAATACATATGTTACTAGAGTTTTGGTGCGTATATATAATAGATGATACAATAGTTTAAAGGAGTCTTAAGTTACACATATGTCTAACAATTTTATCTCTTCAGGAGTCATATTAGAGTATTCTTTCTAGAAGAAAAATTTCAAACTCTTACTACTAAAGTTTCGAAGTCACACTTCTTTTGGAGTAATGTTAGAAGTTCTACTAATTCGGGAGTAGAGTCTTACTACTTCGGGAATGAATTTTAAAATCTTACTACTTCGGGAGTAAATTTTAAAGTATTATTTCTTTGGGAGTAAATTTCAAGGTTTACTACTTTGTGAATGCATTTCAATATTTACTACTTCAGAATAAATTTTGTGAGTATTTAGTACTTCTAAAGTAAGTTTCATATTTACAACTTCGGAGTAAGTTTCATATTACTAATTCGGGAGTAAATTTCAGCAATTTATTACTGAGAGTAAATTTCAAATTTACTACTTCAAGAGTAAATTTTGTAATCATCTCTTTTTTATTTATTTCTACCTTTTAGAGGTGAGTTTTGATATCTTCACAATCAAGAGCATGCTCATATTTATAAAATTTTATTAAATATTTCCCAATTACTTCGAATAATCATACAATATTTATCATAAAACATAATCATCTAAATGTGTCTTAATAATATTAAAGTATGATAGCTTAAAACCTCTTTTAAGATATTGCTTCAGAGCAAACTGAGATATGTATATAGCGTGGAGAATTGCTCTAACATATTTTCAGTTGTAATTATAACAAGCTTACGAAAATATTATCACTGAAGTGATTATATATTTCTTGCAAATTCATAATCTTACTCATTAATGGATATCAAATAAATATCATCATATATTTTCACAATATTATTCTACTGGAATAAATATTTTCACAATATTGTTCTTTTGAAACAATTATATTTTTACAATATTTTTTTAGAACAATTATATTTTTATAATATTGTTCTTCTAGAACAAATTTATTTTCACAATATTATTCTTTGGAACAATTTCATATTTTACAATATTGCTCTTCTGGAACAATTGTATCTTTACAATATTGTTCTTCTGGAACAATTGTATCTTTACAATATTGTTCTTCTGAAACAAATATGAGACATGAATTGCTAAGTGAATCATAAGTCATTCCTCATATCCATAAATAAAATTGACATTGTTATTAGCAAGACATAAATATTAAGAAATACTAACATTTTATCTCATGGAATCATATTCACTTTATTATTATTTTGTGAATATTGAGAGAAACAATATCACAAAGGAATATCATTCGCCAAGTAATACATCTTTTGAAAAGAAATTTTAATTTTTCTTACTCGCATTTTTAAAGTGAGTGCTCAAGGCAGAGATTAATGCTGATAATGTCTTACTAAAATAATAAATAAAGAAGAAGAAGATTATAGAGAAAGATAGAAGAGATAAGGGCTTATTATTTCTCTTGAGGGATGAACTACAATGAATGAAAATCCCAAGGAAAAAATTAACCTGATCCCAAAATTGTTATGCCTAATATTTTTCTCAAAAATAGATACTTACTATAATACAAAGAAAACCACCACCTCGAAATAGGCTTCAATACCATTAATTTTACCAAATCGTTACCAAAGTCATCATCACTGGCACCAATTCAACCAACCTCTACCAAACCTATTGCCCCATAAGCCACCAACCTCGCCACCATTGATTTCATCAACCACTATCAAACCCATCACCATCAATTTTTTATCAAATTAAATCCTAAAAGTCTAATTTAATTTGATAATCCAATACTTGATTTCAAATTTGAAACCTGTGGGTTCTTTTCAATAGAGAAAATCTGTATTTAAAAAATAATTTTACTTACAATAAAAACTAAAAGAATTAATGATGAACAGAAAGAGGAGGTATGAAGATGAGAAGAAAGGAGGAGGAAGACCTCCACCCGGTGGAATAGAATATTCAGATCCATGAGCCTCATGCAACATCCGAATCCTCAAATCATCAACATCTAGAATGCATAAGCGACCCTGGTACTCGCAGCACACCATCTCCCTTGGGAGAAGACTCCACCTTCTGACTTCGTACGGATTCTTTTCCCAACTTTACCAAAATCATCCTCATCTTGTCTAGCTTTCACATCGCCTACCAAGGATGATTTCCTGACCTCGTTCTGCATAACAACATCACCATCTACGAGTTTCGACCACAACCTAACTCCCAACTTTGCAAGTCGATGTACATCTTCACCAAACTCCTTCTTTCTTTCATCCACATGGGATACACTCCATAGAGCTCTACTAAGTGCGTCCTCACCACATTAGCCTTTACCTTAAAATGGTAAAGGACACTATATAGTCCTGAGTAGCTCCAACCACCTCCTTTGCCGAAGATTGAGATCCTTCTACGTGAATACATATTGTAAACTCTTGCGATCTGTAAATACATTCACGTGAACCCCATACAAATAATGTCGCCATATCTTCAAGGCGAATACCATCGCGGCCAATTCAAGGTCATGAGCTAGGTAATTCTTCTCATGGACTCTCAACTTTATTGAGGCATATGCTATCACTTTCCCATGCTTCATCAACACACACCCAAGTCTGATCGTTGAAGCATCGCAATACACCACGAATCTATCGGTACCTTCGGGTAGGGTCAACACCAGTGCTAAAGTGAGAAGTCTTCAATCTCTTGGAAGCTCTTCGCACAGCCTCCAATCATTGGAATTTCACCTTATTCTGGGTTAACTTGGTCAATGGTGCTGTAATAGATGAGAAACCTCAATGCACTCCGATAGTAACCATCTAAACTCAAGAAACTCCGAAAATCCGATGGATTAACCGGTCTAGGCCAATTCACCGCCAATTTTGTAGAATCACTATGCTCCTCTACCGATACCACATGGCTCAAAAATGCTACGGAGTCCAACCAAAACTCACAAGTGCTGAACTTGGAATATAATTGGCGATCCTGAGAGTTTGAAGTACTACTCTTATGAGCGGCATGCTCCTCCTCGCTCGTAGAGAATATAAGGATGTTATCAATGAACACAATCACGAACATGTTCAGATATTGATTGAACACCCTATTCATCAAAGTCCATGAAAGTTGCAAGAGAATTTTAGTCCAAGATATAACTACAAACTCATAATGGCCATACCGTCCCGAAGGCCAAAGGCTCCTTGGGATATCACTCTCCTGAACTCCGAGCCGATGATACTCCGACCTGAGTTCTATCTTTGAGAAACACTGGGCACCCTGAAGGTCAAACAAATCATAGATCGTGGGTAAAGGATACTTGTTCTTGACAATGACTTTGTTCAATTGCCGATAGTCAATACACATGCGAAGAGAATTATCCTTTCGACAAAGAGGACCGTGAACCCTATGGAGACTTGCTTGGTCTAATGAAATCCTTATCTAACAAGTCCTTTCAACTTCTCTTTTAACTCTTTTTACCTTTGCTGGAGCCATCCTGTAGGGAGGAATAGATATAGGCTGCGTGTCGTGAAGAAGGTCAATACCGAAATCAATCTCCCGCCTGGGAGAACACCTGCAATCATCAGAAATACCTCTACATACCAATGCATTTCATCGAACTGATCGCATGGTCGTGGTCTCGGACCCGGACATTCTTAACTCCTAATCATGGGTACATGCAACACTTAGAAATCATCTTCCTAGCTTCAAGGTAGGAAATGAAAGGACCTACAAAAGTACGCCTGAACTACCCTTCCATTCTAAGACCGGCTCACCCAAAAATCTCGAACTCTACTACCCGTGTTCTAAAATTTATCAAGCATAGCATAAAATAGCCAATCCATGCCGAGAATAACTTCAAAATCGGTTATGGTTAACTCTACAAATGTATTGATGTGACCTTATGAAAGACTGAGACTAAAGCAACCTCTATACACCTGTCTAGCTATAACTAAGTCACCTGGAGGAAACCGAGAAGGGTTCTGATAAGACTTAGGACTGACCTGAAGCTATACTGGCCACATAAGGTGTCACAAAAGATAAGGTAGCCTCCGAATCTAGCAAAGCATAAACATCAATATGGAAAACTTGCTACATACCAGTAACCATATTCAGGGAGACCTCCCAAGCCCCGACGGGATGCCAAAGCATAGAATCTCGTTTTGGCGCTCGACCGCCACTGTGCTAGTGGATGCCCCCAAGTGCAAAGGTTTGGGTGGGAGGGCTGCTGAACTAGATGCTGGGCCCGACCCCAACCTGATCCCTGCCTTGCAGCTGACAATTTAAGAATGTGTTCGCGCCACCACACCAAACAAGCACTCCGAACTCAAAAATCGCCTCTGTGAGTCCTCGACTACACCCGCGATAAGCCGATGGCCGGAATCTACGGGTCTACCGTCACCCTCGAGCCTGATGCCTGCCCTCTCTAATCATTCTGGTCCTAGATGGAACATCAATGGCTTAAAAAGATGCTAGGGCTGATAATCTCTGTAATCTGTTGTTGGAGCTCACCACCGGACCCCTACTCGGAGAATCTGGTCCTCGGTCCCGGCCCTCTTGGCCTCCCCCTCTCCCCTCGAATGTGCCGCCTCTATCTGCTAGGTGTACAACATTATCCATGGAAATCCATCTCCTGATGGATCATACAGTCCTAAAATCCTTGTCCAAATAGCCTGCTACTCCATGGACGAATCACTCTTCATCTGCATCCTTTGGATCTGATACCAACTCGGGCATATCATGAAGCAGTGAACTCAAGGGAATATTCTTGTGCAGTCATTCTCCTTGCTTCAAACGGCAACCCACCAGCCTTCAGCCTCTCATCTCCCTGGCTAGGGAAGAACCAGTCTAGAAATGCAACATGGAACTCTTCCCAAGTGACTAGACTCAAGCCTCATAATTTCGCTATCCTTCCATTTATAAACCAGATATGCGCGACCCCTTTTAACTGATAAGTGAGTGCCATACATGCTAGGACTTGAAAGGATTGAGAGATAGAAACTATGATCTTGGGCATATTTACATGCTCAAGTGATATTTATACCCAAGCTTTTTAGTCTATTTTTACCTTATTCTAAGTGTAATCTCATGTAACCTGTGTATATTATTTTTGTGCATGAACTAACCAACATGATAAGCCTATTTTGTAGGTGTAATATGCTATGATGGGCCTAATATGATGATGTATGATCATGAAGGAAGCTTGGGATGAATTTGTAAATAAAACCTTATGAAGAATGGCAAGATAGTTTTCGGTCACAGCACATAGACACACTAAACTGATCATAATAAACCGCAAGAGAAGCACATAACTTTTTTTAATGAGACCACCATTTGTTCCTGCCGTTATAGAAGATGTTACACAATAAGAGTTTCATGTTTATAGCGCCATGATGGTTTAATAAAGATGAACAAACAAATGTTGTCTAAGGTGAACAAAGCAAAGTTTTTGCCTCCATGGTGTCAGGGCTTCCAGCCTCCTATGGAGTTCACGTAAGATAGGCAGCGTGACATGGAGGTAATGCACACGACAAAAATTTGAAAATTATAAATAAAACTTGCTTATTTTATTAGATATCACATAATATATTGAGAAACTAAAGAGGAGCAGGAGGAGGAACATTGCCGTACTTCATCTTCTAGGTTTTTTTTTTCCTTCTTTTTCCATTCTTTTAATACATGAATCTAAACACAATGTTGAATTCTTGTACTAGCATGAGTGTCTAAAATCCTCATTCTAGGTTGAGGCTACATAACATGAACATATTTGTTTAATTTATATTTGGTTCAAGTTCTTTCATTGTTAGTTCTTTCATCTTGTTTTTAATCATTTTACTGTTTGATCTCCATTGAAATGCAAATCGTTAATATTAGGAAAAACTTGAAAGAGTGAACCCTGGGATAGAACTAGGAAAGCAAGAAGTGAGTTCAAGTCTTTAAGGTTGATTCGAAGTTAGAATAGAAATGTACCTAATTCTCCTCACTTGGTTATTAAACGGGAAGATAGCTAGACACTTGAATTTGAATTGTCATATCACCATTTTTTGATGGCTAGAAGTCAAGTTTAGGTTAAATGGTTAGAGGTTCGAAAGTTCATAACCAAGAGCATTAACCCCATAAACCATTCACTAGGTAATTGCATATGAATTAGGTTGTCACATCCTCTCTCAACAAATGTAGTTTTGAGGCTATTCAAATATATGTTTAGAGGCTAGGAAAGACCATGAATATGGAATTTTATCTTGTGAGACAACAGTGAAGACACATACTCTGAACCAATATGAATATTATCTATACGTGATTGTTTGGCCTTAACCCTGGATTCTTCTCATTATTATTTTTCAACTTAATTTGTGATCGTCCTTAGATTTAGTAACAAACTACAGAGTCAAGAAAACTTAAACTTTTGAACTTTGAATTAATACTTGAATTTGATAATTCACTGATAATCTAGTCCATGTGGGTTTGATATACGGCTCATTAAGAGTCACTATATTACTTATACGACCGCGTGCGCCGGAGGCATAACAAGTTTTTGGTGTTGTTGTCATGGATCGACAACATTTGGTGAATTTATTATTTGTTGTATTATTTTTGTAATTTATTAAGTGTTAACAACTTTGTCTTAGTCACCAAATTTGTAGGTAACAAGTTGGTCCTGCAGCAAGCCGGTATGATAGAGTTGGTGGTAGAACCTACCTTGAACTTGAAAGAAGGTTAAGACAATTACAAAGAGAGGGTGCTACTCTATATCCCATCCAGTAGGTTCAACAGGATGAGTTTTGTATGAGGAGATGGAAGGAGACTAGCTTGTGAAGTGGCAATCCTACCTTGTGACCAATGTTACCGAGCATCCTGGAGACTAGAACCTCGGAGGTAGATTTGAGCTCGCAACATGGTGCAGTTGTTGCATACAAGTGGGCAATTTATAGGAATGACTCATGAGGATCCAAAGCAGCACCTGCTGAACTTTTTGGAAATCAATGACACGTTCGTCCCCACCGGAGTGTCTACTAATTATGTGAGTCGGGTAATTTTCGTTTTTACTTACTTCGGAGAAGTAAAAAGGTGGTTGAAGGCAAAACACTGAAATTCCATCACTACTTGGGACGACCGACGCGAAGTTCCTCATCAAATTCTTTCTATCTGGCAAGACCGCTAAATTGAGAAGTGAGATACTGAGTTTCAAGCAGTGGCCGGATGAGAATCTATACTTGGATTAGGAGAGATTCAAGTCCTTATTGAGAGACCTCCCCCATCTCTAGCAAAGCAATAAAGTGCTGGGCTCACACTTTTGTGGGAAGAGTCTTAACCCCACACGAAAAAATTTTAGACTCGGCATCAGGTGGGCAAGCACTGGGCGAAACATATGATGAGCTATACACTCTGTTGAATAGGATTGCACAGAAATCCAGAGTGGCACCGTGACACATCTCGAGAGAAGACAAGAGAGCAAATGGGTTGATTAAGGTTGATAGTGTGAATGCATTGGCAGCCTAGTTATCTTCATTTCAACACCAGATGATGACATAGTTCAGTAAGATGAAGCTGGCACAGGCGCAGCGTAGTGAATGCAGTTCAACCAACTCCAAGCTGGTGTGAGATTTGTGGCAATAGCAAAAAGATGGTGCATACTCTTCCAGAGCAAATCCCGAGTCGCTGAATTTTGTAGGGAATGTGAAAAGGAACAATCAAAACTATAGGAACACCTACAACCGGAACTGGCAAAATCACCCTAATTTCTCTTGGGGTGGTAATCAGGGCGCAGTAAAAATTTCAATAACCTCACAGCTAAAGACCAGCAGCAAAAGGGTAGGGAGGCTAGTGACCAATCTAGCAACATAGAGGAGATGTTGTAGAGATCACGGCTAACCAAACTCAGTGGCAGCTGACCAAGAAAAAATGGTAGCTCATTTAAAAAATCATCAGCTGGCTACCAGGAATTTGGAGAACCAGATGTGGGAAGTTGCAGTAGCTCAAAACACTACACTACAGGGGGGGTTTATCGAGTGACATAGATACAAACCTGACGTAGGTCATGGACATCAGTCTAAGGAATGGAAAAGAGTTGGCTGATGCAACAATAAAATAAAAGAAGAATGAGGTACAGCTAGAGCTGATCAGACCAGGTCCATCAATTGAGAAGGGAAATGATTAGAAAGTTGCAGCAAATACCCACATTCGCAAAGGCAAGCCAAGAGGAAGAGATCACCCCACTATTCCCGCAAAGGCTTCGAAAGCAAAGGAGAATGCGTAGTTTCCAGTTCTTTGATATTTTCAAAGAACATTGTATAAATTTGCCCTTGATTGATATTTTGCATGGAATACACAAG
Source organism: Datura stramonium (assembly GCA_018107945.1). NCBI lineage: Eukaryota > Viridiplantae > Streptophyta > Magnoliopsida > Solanales > Solanaceae > Datura > Datura stramonium. The sequence goes on along the minus strand of JACEIK010002115.1, from coordinate 49,717 downwards.
TATGCTAAGTACTTGAAAGATGTGGTGGACAACAAGATGAGGCTAATGGATGTGCAGACTGTAGCGCTTATTGAGGAGTGCAGCTTTAGGGTAACGAGCAAGATGCCAAAGAACTTCAAAGACCCAAGGAATTTCACCTTCCCCATATAAATAGGTGGAAATGAGCTGATGTAGGCCTTGTGTGATCTAGGATGCTATGAACTTGATGCCTCTATCATTTTTTAACACACTTGGTTCGGGAAAACCAAGGCCCACCAGAGTGATGCTGCAGCTGGCTAATAAGTCAAAGGTGGCCCTAGAGGAGATTATTCAAGATCTGCTCATCAAAGTAGGTAAGTTCATAATATCTATTGATTTCATACAAGATCTCGCTCTATCAAAGTAGGTAAGTTCATAATATCTATTGATTTCATAATCCTTGACTTTTAAGTTGATGACAAGGTACCCTCACCTTGGTTCGTTCTGGCAACGGGAGGAGCAGTGATATATGTGGAGGGTTGGCACTTGAGGAGGAGGAGAACTTCGGAGCAGAATAAGAGATCAACACTCCCAACACACTACGTAGATCTTTGCAAGATCAATGTACTAACAGAGAATGAGTGTGGGATGGAGGAGTGCAAAAGTCCATTTCTAAAGGATCTCATAAAAAGAGAACCAAGCCTGTTGTTGAACAGACGCCCAAGAATGTGGTGAATAAAGCATAGGAGCTTGAAGAGACAAATGTGGAGGCTTTTCCTCAAAAGTCAAGAAAAGATAAGACCCCAAAAGGGAAGAAGAGTTTGAGAACATCCCGAGAAGGATGATTCATGTCGTGCTACGATGTAAAATCGATTAATCGCTTGGGAGGCAACCCAAGTGTACGAAAGGTATGATTTTCTTATGTTTTTAATTTTGATTATTGTCACTTTGGTTTTCATTTTTATTGGAAGACAGATTCAGGGGAAGTATGAGTATCCATGAAAGTGAAAGCTAAGGAGCATGAAAAAAGATGAATATGGAGTCATGGACCCGTGTGTCAAAAATGAATGAAAGCATGCTTCTAGCTAGTCCTAGAGTCCTCAGGAAGTATCTCTAACCCTGATGTGATTTGTAATTCATGCTTTGGGTACATAGCATATTTTAAATGTGGGGTGAGGGAAATTTCAAAACTTTTTTTATGTTGATTGAGGGTGAATCATGTGCTTGGTTTGAAAATTATTTAAATTGAGAGTCTGAGTTAATCACAGTTCACCCACCCTTTGGTTTTTTTTTTCGGTTCTTTTTTTGAAGGGGGGACTTTGAATCAATAATAAAGTTTTTGAATTACTTGTACATAGTTGTGTTCAGTCATAGTTAAGGACATTTCTCGATGATGGATGAATGACTACTGTCTTGAGGAAAAATTATTCAATAGGAATTTCTGAACCCTTTAGCCGATTGAATTCTTGATGCTCTTGTTGAGTGAGGTACATGATTGTAAGATGCAAGTGAATGTTAATTGTGAAGCATGTTGAGCAAGTTGTATAACTTTGTTGAGACAATTTTTTGTGTTTGGGGGAATATGAATTTGTGGCTACCTTATGCTTAAATGTTGAAATTCATGTGATTAGTTATACGAGAGTCTATAAGGGTCCGTCTGAAATTAAACATGTGCAGTGAGTGTAAGGTCTTGTATAGTCCATGCTATGATGTAATGTCTAGAACTTGCCTGTTGTGTTTGCAAATCAAAATGAGGGATGTTAATTATAGGAGATGATGTAGGCATTTCTGTGAATAAGCCTATTTTCATCCTTTATTTTACTCCTACCTCAATGCATAATCCTAGTTAACCTCATTGAGCCTCTAGCCTATTCTTTGTTAGCCACATTAAAAGCTTAATTCTTTCTTTCATTAGACCTAATTGATCCAAAACTCCTAAACACTTAAGTGAAGAATGCACAAGAGTAAAGGAGTAAGAATCTTGAAAAGAGGGGAGAGAGTTGGTTGTAGAAGTTGAAGAAAAGAGTGACTGTGCATTGTTCAAAATGCCTAACCGCGGGTATAGAAAGAAAAAAGAATGACGAAGTGTTTAATGTGTGATTACTTCCTATTAATAGTGTAAGCATGGTTAAATAAATGGGGAAACAAAGAGGAAAGTGATAGATAGAAAGAGTAAGAGGGGATGTAAAAGAAGAGAATGTGCTCAATGAGAAAAAGTGATGTATTAGAAGCGCTTAGAGAAGCTACTATTGTTATCCAGAATAGTACCTACCTGTCCTTTAGCCACATTGCAAACCCATAAAGTCATACTTAATCTTACTTTTAGATGTTTCTGTATTAGCGGAGTAATACACTAAGGACAAGCATATGGTTCATTACATGTTACATGTGAATTTTTTTGTGATAAAGAGCATAATTGTTATTCATATACTCATATGTTATAACTTGTAAATTTGTTAGTGAAAATGGGCATCTCTCTATTGTGAGGGCACATGTTTGACGAAATATAGAATCTATGTTGACTTCTTGATTAAGCATGTGCAAGGAGTTCGATGGTTGTAGAGTCAATTTTGAGGCTAGAGGTCTTAACTTAGTTGTACTTGATTTCAATTGTGTCATATATAGCATGCCTCCCATTTGAACTTGACATCCGAGTCATTGTAGATTTAACTGAGTAGTCTTGCTTGATTGGTAATGTGGGCCTTCCATGTGCATGAGAGATGCATGAAGTTGTTCGAGGTCGAACAAGACTTTAAGTGTGGGGGGCATCTTAGGCATATTTACATGCCCAAGTGATATTTTATACCCAAGCTTTTGTCATGTTTTTACCTTATTTAAAGTGTAATCTCATGCAATCTTGTGTATATTTGTGTGCATGAACTAACCAATATAATTAGTCTATTTCTTAGGTGTATTATGCCAAGGATGGGGCCTAATATGATGATGTATGAGCAAGAAGGAAGCTTGGGACGAATTTCAAATAAAATGCATGAAGATGGCAAGAGAAGTTTTTTGCAGCACAATGCAACATGCCATGTCAGACCACTAGCGCGCCAGGCAGCGTACCACGCTAGGCAGCTGCGCGCATCGCTTGGCTGACCAGTGTGCCTACGCGTTGGCAGTGTTCCACGCTAAGCACTCTCTGCGTCCAGCACCGTAACACAACAGGAGGGCTATGCTCTAGGTGTCGTGCCACGCCAAGGCAGTGCCAGGCCAGCGCTCCATTCCAGTGCACATGTGCATCCATCCTGTGCCACGGAGGCCATGCTACGCGATAGACAGTGTGCCATGGAGGTAGCATGCACACGATAAAAAGTTGGAAATTATAAATATCGCACAGTTTATTTTATCAAATATCACCTGATATGTTGAGAAACTGAAGAGGAGCAGGAGGAGGAACATTACGGACTTCATCTTCTAGGGTTCTTTTTCTTTTCCTTCTTTTTCCATTCTTTTAATAAATGAATTCAAACACAATTTTGAATTCTTGTACTAGCATGAGTGGCTAAAACGCTCATTTTAGGGTTAAGTCCAGATAACATGAACGTATTTGTTTAATTTATATTTGGCTCATGTTCTTCATTATTGTTAGTTCTTGCATTCTTGTTTTTAATTATTTTAATGTTTGATCACCATTGAAATGCAACTATTAATCTTAGGCAAACTTGAGAGTGATCCCTAGGATAAAATTAGGAATGTAAGAAGTGAGTTTAAATCTTTAAGGTTGATTTGCGGTTAGGATAGAAATATATAATTCACTCATTTGGTTATTAAACGGGAAGATAGCTAGACACTTGAATTTGCATTGTCACATCACTGCTCTTTGATGTAGTTGTGAAGTCAAGTTTAGGTTAAATGGCTAGAGGTTCGAAAGTCCATAACCAAGGGCATTAACTCCATAAACCACTCCACTTGGTTATTGCATATGAATTAGGTTGTCACATCCCCGCTCAACGATATAGTTTTGAGGATAATTCGAATATATGTTTAGAGGATCGAAAGACCATGAACATGGAATTTATCTTGTGAGACAACAAATGAAGACACATACTTGAATCAATATGAATGTTATCTATACGTGATTGTTTGTCCTTAACCCTAGATTCTTCTCATTATTGTTTTCCAACTTAATTTGTGATCATCCTTAGATTTAGTAACAAACTGCAAAATCTTGAAAACTTGCACTTTTGAATTTTGAATTAATACTTGAACTTTATAATTCATTGATAATCTAGTCCATGTGGGTTCGACATCTGGCTCATTAAGAGTCACTATATTACTTGTACAACCACGTGCGCAGGCGTAGCAAACTGACATGAATTTGAATAGAGTGCTAAGGAAGAAGCCGGAACCTGATGCTGAAGTTGAGCTGGAAGGGAAAAGGTGCGGGTATTTAGCCATCATATCTAATTCAACTTCCCATGTAGCTCACTCAACTAGCTGATTTCTCCATAAAACTTTTACTGAAGAAACCTCCTTACTCCTCAACTTATGAACCTGATGATCTAAAATTTGTATTGGGACCTCTTCATAGGAGAGACTATCTTTTACACCAACACTCTCTAAAGGCACAATGGAGGTTGGATCACCCATACATTTCTTCAAAGAAGACACATGGAAGACCGGATGCACCAATGCTAACTTCGTAGGCAAGTCCAACTCATAGGCCACATTGCCGATGCACCTTAAAATCTTGTAAGGACCAACATAGCGGAGACTGAGTTTTCCTTTCTCCCCGAACCTCATCACCCATTTCATAAGTGAAATTTTCAGATATACCCAATCATCCATAGCAAATTCAAGTTCTCTTCTCCTCACATCTGCATATGATTTCTGATGACTCTGAGTTATTTTCAGCCATTCCCTGATAAGCTGAACCTTCTGCATGGCCTCATGTACTGTATCATGCCCTATCAAGGTAGCTTTGCCAACTTCAAACCACCCTATAGGAGACCTACACCTCCTACCATATAATGCCTCAAACGGGACATCTGGATACTGAAGTAGTAACTGTTATTATATGCAAACTCGATGAGAGGTAGGTGATCATCCCAATTGTCCTTGACATCAATCATGCAAGCCCTCAACATATCCTCTAGAGTCTGAATATTCTGCGCAGCCTAGCCATCTTTCTGCGGATGAAAAATTGTGTCGAGCTTAACCTAAGTACCAAGTCCTTTCTAAAAGGACTTCCCGAAGTGCGAGGTGAACTGAGTACCCCTATCTAAAATGATGGATAAGGGGACTCCATGCAGTCTGACTAACTTCTGGATGTAGTCTAGCATAATCCTCTGTTAAATTTGTGGTCTTAACTGTGCTGACTTAGTCATCCGGTCTACAACCATCCAAATTGAGTCATGTTGTCGGCGCGTACGAGATAGACCTGTAACAAAATCCATGTTTACTTCTTACCAATTTCAAGTAGGGATGCTAATATCCTGAGTCATACCCCCAGGTATCTGATGTTCAACCTTGACCTGTTTGCAGTTTGGACACTTAGCCACAAATTCTACAATGCCCTTCTTCATGTCATTCCACCAATAGAATTCTCGTAGATCACAGTACATCTTGGTGGCACCTTGGTGGATAGAGTACCTAAGTCTATGAGCTTCTTTTAGTATATGCTGCCTCAAATCACCTATATCTGGAATGCATAATCTGCCTTGGTAACAAAGCACACCATCTCCCCCTTTGGAGAATGCTTCCACCTCCTTTTTGAGGACTGCTTCCTTCAAGTTAAGTTTGATTGGGTCCTCATCTTTCTTTGACTTAACCTCCACCATGAAAGAGGACTCTGCTCCATTTTGTACTAAGACTCCGCCCTCTTCTATGTTTATCAACCATACTCCTAACTGAGCTAGCTTGTGAACATCTTTTGCCAGCTCCTTCTTATCATCCTCTACATGAGCAACACTCCCCATATATAACCTGCTGAGGGCATCAGCCACTACATTGGCTTTGTTCGGGTGATACAACACACTCATATTATAATCTTTCAACAATTCTAGTTGTCTCCTTTGACGAAGATTCAAGTCCTTCTGAATGAACACACACTGCAGGCTTTTATGGTCAGTGAGCGCCATAAAGATAGTGCCTCCAAATTTTCAAGGCAAATACTACCGCCGCTAGCTCGAGATCATGAGTCGGATAGTTTCTTTCATGAATTTTGACCTGTCTTGAGGCATATGTTATAACTCTACCATGTTGCATTAGAACACACCTAAAGCCAATTCTAGAGGCATCACATAGATTATGAACCCATCCGAACCTTTTGGTAGGGTCAAGACTGAGGTTGTAGTGAGCTGAATCTTTAACTCCTGAAAACTCTTCTCACATGCATCAGACCACTGAAATTTCACTTTCTTTTGAATTAATCTGGTCAAAGGAGAGGCAATGGAGGAGAATCCTTCTACGAATCATCTGTAGTAACCAGCTAGGCCCAAGAAACTCCTTATGGAAGTAGGTCTTGGCTAGTCCTTAACTGCCTCTATATTTTGAGGATCTACCTGAATACCCTCACTAGAGACAACATGTCCAAGGAGTTCCATTGATTTCAGAAAGAATTCACACTTGCTGAACTTAGTGAACAGTTGGCGGTCCCTGAGAGTCTATAAAACTATCCTTAGTTGGTCTGCATGTTCCTCCTCTATTCTGGAATAAACCAGAATATCATCTATGAAGATAATAACGAATATGTTACGGGTACTACTTGGATATTCTATTCATCATGTCCATAAAAGTTGCAGGAGCATTCATTAGTACAAAAGACAAAACACGAATTCATAATGACCATACTGAGCTCTAAAGGTTTTCTTCAAAATGTCACATTCACTGACTCGAAGCTGATGATAGCCTAATATGAGGTCTATCTTTGAAAAGAAGCTAGCATCCTAAAGCTAGTCAAACAAGTCATCAATCATGGGGAGAGGACACATGTTCTTGACTGTGACCTTATTCAGCTAACGATAGTCGATGCACATTCTGAGTATATCATCCTTCTTTCGCACGAATAGGATTGGGGTACCCCACGGAGAGATGTTATGTCTAATGAAACCCTTTTCCAAAGGTATTTTAGCTTCTCCTTTAACTCCTTAAGCTCAGCTGGAGCCATTCGTTAAGGAGGAATTGAGATGGGCTGGGTATCTGGAAGAAGGTCTATGCTGAAGCCGATTTCCCACTCGAGAGAGACTTTAGGAAGATCCTCGGGAAACACATCTGGAAACTCACTGACGATTGAAACTGACTGAATAGTTGGGGTTTCAGAATTAGAATTCTTGAATCGAACTAAGTGATAAATGTACCCCTTTGAGATCATTTTACTAGCCTTAAGGTAAGAGACAAATCGACCCTTAAGCATTGAAGTACTATTCTTCCACTCTAGAATCAGTTCATTAGAAACTGGAATCTAACGACTCTGGTTCTACAGCCAACTGAGGCATAGCAAGAGTGTAACTCTACTAGATCAACTGAGGTGACTTTCTGTAAAACCATGACTAGATAATTTTTGTATACCCGACTGGCTCTAACTGACTCACCAACCGGAGTAGAGACTAAAAATGGCTTTGAGAGAATTTCTGGACTAATATCAAACTGGACTGCAATATAAGGAGTCATGAAAGAAAGTGTGGCTCCTGTATCTAGTAAAGCATAAACATCTATTTGAAAGAGACATAACATACCAGTGATTACGTCAGGTGAGTTCTCCTGGTCGTGATTGGAGGATAGGGCATAGAAGTGGTTCTGGCGCTGACTGCCACATGTACCTGAGATAGTACCCTGTTGAGCTGGGCAACCCAATGGAGCTGCTGAAGTAGTGGATTGGGCCTTCCCCGTCCGAATGATGGGCAGTCCCTCAACCTGTGACCCAACTGGCCACAACCAAAGCAACCCTCCTTGCCCAAGCGGCACTCACCCGGATGGTTCTTATCACACTTAGGACATGCTGGGAAAGTGCGGCTACTGGAGACATGGATTTGAGATTGGGAGCTTGATGCCCCACCTTTCCGATCCTTACGGGGCCTGAAAGAAGGAGCACTGGATGAAGAGGGTGCTGGAGGCTCTATTGCTGCTGTGGGAGACTACTACCGCCCGATCTCTGATGTGAATACTCAAACTGACCGGTCCTTACTCGTTTACACTTCCCTTTCTATCTCTTTTAATTTCTCCGCCTCTATCTGTTGTGCATGGATTATAATCCTGGAGATGTCCGTATCGCTGATGAGCATGGTAGTCTTGCACTCCTTAACCACCAAGTCTGAGACCTTATTTACAAATTTGAGAATGCGAGCCCTCGGCTTGGCAACCATCTCCGGAGCATACTTTGATAGTTGAGTGAACTTTAAGGCGTACTCATGCACCGTCATGTCGTTCTATTTCAAATTGACGAACTCCGCGGCCTTTTCTTCCCTTAACTCCTAAAGAAAGAACCTGTCTAGAAACCCGTTCACGAACTCATCCTACTTCACCAGACATGTACCAACCCGTCTTCCCTCTTTTCATTGTTTGTACCATATCTGAGCCATTTCTTTCAGTTGATAGGCGGTCAAATCTGCATTTTCAATGGAGATAACACCCATGATTTGGGTGATCTTCTGAACCTCGCCAATAAAGTCCTGTGGGTCCTTATCCACCTTAGACCCATGAAATTCTAGTGGATTCACCCGAGTAAAGTCTTGGACTCTGGCAGCATCTGTAGGCCCACTCGTATTGGCAGGTACGACGGCCTGCTAGTTGACCTGGTTGGTCACTGCTTGAGCTAGCATTTGAATAGCAGCCTTAAACTCAACAGGTGTCACCTAAGCATCCTGGGGGCTGCTAGAGCTGGTGGAGCTTGTTGGTTGGCGTTACCGGTCCTCCTTCCATTTACTCTTTGGGGAGGCATTGTCAATAGAAAATGGCAAAGCACGAGTTGGAAGGACATTTTAGAGATTCATACTCTACACACGATAAGAATCATGAAGAAAAGGAATTTTTTCTAAAATCGCCTTGTAGTCTCCCCCTCATAAGTGTGGTGCGCTCACACCTATGTAAAGGACTTTACTTGACGCGGCTTTCAGATATCCTAAGACACTCTAAACCTAATTCTTTAATACTAAGTTTTTCATGACCCGAGTCTACACCCTGGACGCGATACGGTACTTAGAGTCACAGGTGACCCCAAGATGACCCATGGTATGACATATTTCGGACATACTAGGATTAAATAGAAAACTGAGCAGAAGCTACTGAAGTTCAAAACAATATTTTTAGAGAAACATTAAAACCTAATAAATGCTGGAGTTTTAAACAACACTGAAAATAATAAGCTGAAACTTATACCATATTGTCTAAAAGCCTCTACTAACAGATGAGTTAGTGGGATAAGCCCCCAGCTAACTCTAAAGTCTGAAAAACTGAAATAGTACTACTAAAATAGAAGGAACTGCTCCGGGTTCTCGAAAGATGAGGACTCACCAAGAGAATACTGTTGCACTAAATCATAAGGAGAGACTAACCATGGTGCTGAGCCTGAGTGCTTGAGCATATCATAAGACGACATAGCATAGGAGTATATATTAGTACTTTGAATGTACTGAGTATGTAAAGTTATGCAATTTAAGATATAAACATATTGATAAAGACATTATAAGTAAAAACACTGAAGTAATATGAAATGACCTTATCTGAAATGACAAATGTCATAAATAACCTAAAATCTAAAAATAATGTCAAGCTAGTAAAAACTAATAATGGGTCATATACATATTATGAGATCTGATATTGGACTATACTGTGGGAGAGCCTGTTAACTGACATATAATCATATGAGCTAAATGTGGAGTTCGATGTATACACTTCATCAGGACCCAATATACTTTGGCAGGGTATAAAGGCATGGTTGTGTGATCACTAAATGTTTTCCATTTGGGCTAAAGACCTGCGGTGGCACGTAGTTTAGGGGACCTGGGTGCGCTGGAACCCTGGTCCACCGGTGCTAAGTACTACTCCCAACTGAACTCCTAAGTATAACTAACTGAACTTATTAGCTCGAACTAATGTTTTAAGGCTAAATAAAAATTACTTATCTGGAAGTATCCTGGGAGCCTAAAAGACCTAGTGACTAAAAATGATAAAATGTTGGTACTACTGACATTACAAAGTATATTAACTATGCTAATAGTACTGTAAAGCATGGTTACCTGAATCATAAGAAAATCATAATATTTTCGAAGCATTTCTAGTTCATGAAATGAAATCTCAAAATCATACAGGAATTAAGAATCTGGATAGACATTTTACACGTTGATATTAACATCACAATTACAGCATAGTACTAATCTTGAAAATTCTAAAAGATTTAGGAGATAGGGAATTTCAACAACGAGAAGAAAATCCTAGGCTATGATTTCTAGAAAGCTTGAAAACTATGGTTCACTGGTTATTTCGGGGCACAAGGGTGGAAGGAATACCCTTGATAAATCACCACATACCTGTAGAAGAATTCCCAGAAAAGACACTTGAAATCTTGAGAAGAAAGTTGAAGCCCTAGTTCTTGTCTTGAAATGCCTGTCTAAGTTCTTATGGGGGGTTCTGAGAATGTGAGGAGAGAATGAAGGAAGAATGCCGACCAATCCCTCTAAATTCCCTCTAGAATATCTCAATACAACGTAGTTTAGGAATTAGAATAGCAGGAAGTTATAAAAATACCCCTGGAGAATGGCCTAAAAAACTGGTCGTCCAGATCCAACGGGTAACACAACGAGTCGTTGGTTGTGACCACGACTCGTTGGGACCAGTCGTTGGTTTTGGGTCTGAAATTTCAGTTTCTGGACTTCAACCAATGGTTGGAAAGAATGACTCGTTAGAGGACATGATAGGTCGTCAAATTCGGTCATTATCACTGAAGCGATTTTGAATAATTTCTAAACCTCTCCCAACGGACAGACAGAACGACCTGTTATATGAAACAACGGGTGGTTGTTTCCACCCATGGTCACTGGAGTGATCTTGCATCTTTTCTGGATTTCATCTAACGGCTCATTAGGACGAGTCGTTACTTCCCTAAACGACTCATCATAGGGCTCGTTGGTTCTAGGAATAATCTGACAGCTTTCTGATCCTTAACCAATGACTAGGTATGATGACTCGTTACTAGAACCCACGACCCGTCACTTCTCTCATGGTTACAACAGTCACACCTGCACAGTTTCTGAAACTCCTTCAATGGCTCTTCCTAACAACTCGTTACAAGGACTAACAGGTCATATCACTCGTTAGCTCTAGAGGAAAATTTTTCACCAACATCAGGACTTTCTTAGGATGAGTGAAATAATGGCCCGTCAGACCACACAACGATCCGTTACATTAGTCGTTCTGTGGCAAAAAAAAAATTATTTTCTGCTGGTTTTCATTCCAAGTCTGGGGTTCGATCTTAGGCACTTTTGGTGTGTCACACGCCTAATCCACCTGCTTTTGATTCTTTCTTCATAAAAGGGCCAAAAATATCTCTAAAGTATGAAAAATGGCTCACAAATACCCTTCATTCATCTATTAGTCTAATAATATCCCTATCCTATTTTTGTGGCTCAAGAATACCCTAAACTTCATAGTTTTTTCCAATTTTAAAAAGTCACATGGCTTAATATGATTGACCACAAATATTATTTAATAAAAATTAAAACCGCTCATTTTTAAACTCAAACTCATTAACCCATTTTTATTTTAAAAAGACACATAAAAATTCTTCCAACTAAAATTCTCTCATTTATTTCTTTTAGTCTTGATTTTAGAATATAGCAATAGTTATAACTTTTTAAGCTACAAGTTTTCTTAGTTCATCATTCATATTTCATATCACAATTTTTCAAAGTGCTTGTTCCATAATGCATAACTTCTCAAAACATGAATAAACTATATTTTTCAATGTTCTTTTTAGTCAAATGAGATCTCATATTTCTTATATATGTGTATATTATTTGACTGAATTTGATGTTTTTATCAGAC
>JACEIK010002115.1:12640-37175 GCA_018107945.1 Datura stramonium | reverse complement strand
GAGCCAAAAAAATAAATTTGAGATATTTTTAGACTAATAGATAAATATAGAGTATTTATAAGTCATTTTTCTTGAGTTAGGCATACTTTTGGCCCTTTTTGTCCTTTTTTCTTTTTTCGTATACCAAGTCGCAAAATTGATTGAACCAAAGAGCAAAATCATCCAACTTCCTAAGCATCATTTCTTGTTTCTCAATAAAATGCTACTAAAATCTCAAGCCATGCTGCCTGCTGTAATTTGCTTTTAAAATTCTTTAGAGCGTGAAGACTCGAGATCGTGGGAAGGAGACAGGAAAGACATACTGAAAATTATAATTCAGATCTGTGGGGACTATTTATTTTAGCCCAAATTTCAGTTTATCCACAAGGGACCAAATGCGTATAGTAGCTTTACACGCATTTTTCTTTCGACTCTTTTCATTCAGCACTATGACTTCACTTATCAACTGATAATCTTTCTTCTTCCGGGCTAGTAATCCTCACACTTCTATTTTTTTTTTGAAAAAAATGATTGAAACAAACTAAAGTTGGAACCTCTGGTGGCTCACATGGGTGTCGTGAGACCACAAGAAATAACACAAGAGAAAAGAACCTACATAAAGAACTTGGAAGAAATATAAACATCGAAACATAGTGCATATATTAGAGGTATCAGACTAAAATTAACAAGGTTACATTCAGTATTAAATCTGCCATATGAGAAAATGAAGCAAACGTCCACGGTTAACACTATTGGCTAAAGAGACCATTGTCAAAATCTACTGATTAGTGCAGGAAAGCTGCCTGGTAGTGGTAGCCATTTCCAAAGAAGTTGCCATGCCCAGGGGAAATGCTGTAAGCAGTAGTACCCATACATGATGGAACATGGGTGTCAGTTGCAACGGGGTAAGAATATGGTCTGTCATACACATATTGTGGATACCTATCAGTCACCCTAGCATAGAAGTTCTTATCAGTGGCAAGGTTAGGGACTCGGGGACCATTTCCTACACCATTGGCACGAGGCCTCTTCGTTTGAGGTTTCACAACTTCATTTGCCCTTTTCTTGTCTGCCTTTGCCTTCTCCAAATGGAGAACCCTTTTCTGGAGGGAATCCACTGGGTATTGCTCCTGAATCTTATGGTCTTCAACGCACTTAATTACAGACTTTAGAGCAGCTAGTTCCTTCTCATAGACATCATTCTAGAATACGAGGAAAACAATTGGTTGTAGGTATGCAAACATAGTTATTTCAGGAAAAAAGATTCATTTGACAGTTTACATTAATCATAGGAGCATGGACTGTGAACCATTGTCGAGCATAATTCCTCCATCCCACCCCAAGGGAGGGATGATGTCACCGTAACACTTGCATAAGCATTAGATATTAAACAGAGAATTTATACATATCAAGGCAGAGGGAACAAACCTGTACAGTAGGCGAAGCATTTCCAGATTTGACAGGTGAAGATGCTTTACTTGCTTCATTCAAGTAGGATTTCAGTAAGGAAACAGGTGCGAACCGCGCAGTCAGCTCAAAGGCAAAAGCTAGATTAACAGCATCTATATACCTCCCTTTACTAACTAAGACATCAATAACACCTGCAGAAGTGCAAACAGAATGCAACAGCTATGTAAGAATCTAATGTATATGCGGCAACCTGAGTTACTGAGCATATGCAATCAAATCATATAAATATGGTTCCCTACTGATAAAAAGTCAAAACATAGCTTTGGTACACACTTGACATGGTAAGAATTGATGATACGTGTTGCACCCTTTGGAAACACATTAACTTGCATAACCTCATAATTTTGGCAACAAGGGCAGGAAACATTTGATTTCTGTATAAAGACCCTTTTTGGCTGCCGCTGAGACAATTGCTTAGATTTTGCAACTGTTTAGAAGTTCTGAGGGAAAACATGATGCAGGACCAGATGAAAATGAGAAGAGGTGTTATCCTACGACTCTAGCTTCCACTAGGAGATATTGACAAATCTGTGTAGCTAAGAAATTTACTCGAGATATTCTCTTCCATGGTTGTAGACCAAAAGGGAATGCTTCCTTTTCCTGTACAAATTTATATACCTCCCTAGAGGGTGGAGGAGATGAGGGTGAAGAGGAGCGTGTTTATTTCCGAGAATTAGATCGGATTTATGCTGGGGCGATCAACTACAAAGACCATTCATCTTGTAAGGAGACTGGTGGAGCAATATAGGGGAAGGGAAGAGGGATTTACACGTTCATTGATCTCGAAAAGACATACGACAAAGTCCCGATGAAGGTTTTACAGAGATGTTTGGAAGCTAAAGGTGTATTTGCGGTGTATACGATGAAGCCAAGTCCCGGATAAGAACAATGGAGGAGATTCGGAGCACTTTCCCGTGTTGATGGGTTGGCACCAAGGATCAACGTTTAGCCCATTTTTATTTGTCTTGGTGATGGATGAATTGGCACGGCATATCCAAGGTGAGGTGCCTTGGTGTATGTTATTTGCAGATGACATAGTTTTGATTAACGAGACTCGCGACGAAGTTAACGCTACACCGGAGGTTTGGAGATAAACCCTGGAGTCTAGAGGGTACAAGTTGATCAGGACCAAGATAGAGTACTTAGATGAGTAGGACCAAAACAGAGTACTTAGAGTGCAAGTCCAGTGATGCGACCATACGGCTGGTGTGGAAGCGAGGCTTGACACCCTGGCCATACATAAGAGAGAAACTTTCAAGTAACTTGGTTTTATAATCCAAGGTAATGAAAAAATTGACGAGATAGCCACATACCGTAGTGGTGCAGGTGGAATGGAGGCTCACATTTGGAGTCTTGTGTGATAAGAAGGTGTCACCAAGACTTAAAGGTATGTTCTATAAAGTGATAGCTAGACCAACTATGTTGTATGGACGAAGTGTTGGCCAGTCAAGAACTCACATGTTCAAAAGTTGAAAGTTGTGGAAATGAGGATGCGAAATGGATGTGTGGGCATATTAGGAGAAATATGATTAGAAACGAAGATATTTGGGACAAGTGGGACTGTCCTCAATAGAGGACAAAATGAGGGAGGTGAGATTAGGTGGTTCGCGCATGTGAAGAGGAGAGACATAGTGATGCCTCAGTGTGGAGGTGTGAGGTTAGTTTTGCCAAGTTTTAGGAGAGATAGAGGTAGGCCGAAGAAGTATTGGGAAGAGGTGATTAGACAGGACATGGCGCAGCTTCAACTTACCGAGCGACATGACCTTAAATAGGAAGTTAAGGAGGACGCAAATTAGGTAGAAGGTAAGTAGACAGTTTTGTGTTGCTTAGTTTCTTCTTTTCATACTAGTAATAGCTTTTACTCTTGTAGGCTCTTGTCCTTTTACAATCTGTTGTTTTTTCGTACTTCGATTATCTTACTATTTTATTGTAATTATTGTTCATTTCTTTTCAGCATACTTTGTCATGCTTTCTTTATCTTTTGCCATGGGTTCTTCGTTTCCTTTTTCTTTTTTCAAAGTGCTTTGAAATGCTTTTCCTTGAGTTGGAGGTCTATCTGAAATAGCCTCTCTATCTTCCAAGGTAGGGATAAGGTCTTTGTACACTCTACCCTCCCCAGACCCCACTTGTGGGATAACATTGGGTATGTTGTTGTTGTTGTTGTATTTATATAGCTCCCTATTTAGTCCTTCGACAATGAAAGCTAATAGATAGTGCTCCATAAAGCAGAATTAACTAGCATACAATCATAAAGTATCATAAATTTACTGCCTCATCCACAGGATATCATAAATGTATATCACATGCACCTCTTTAGGTGACAAGAAGGACTACCTTGACATTGCGAACTGCTGAAGGAAGAAAATCGGAAACAAAAGGAGATGACAAAAGTATATAATAACAAAACAGTGACAGTATCAAACAAGTTTGGAGGAGGTTAATGCCAAATTCCCACAAACTGACTCCATTTGATTTTAAAAAAAGGAGGTTGTACAAATAGGACAAAGAGAAACACTCATACAACTTGAGACAATGTAGGGGTAGATGAGAAGATGAATCATATGAATAATCTTGAGGAGTGTGCGTAAAGTTTGATGTTCAAGAGAAACGAGATTGACGAAGTCTTGGGAAAGGATATCGATACAAGTTAGAAGGAGATATCAGTCGCAGCAGTTACAGAAGTAGTGAAAAGTCAGAAAGTTAGTTACTACTGTTCACAGTTAGTCAGAACTGTTGGTTCAGTTAGTTAAATGTAACAGAGTTAGCTGCGTAGGATTAGCTTATTCAATTATGTTCTTTACTTGATTAAATGAGTATAAATACTGTTGTAATTGTACAAGTGAGGCATTGAATAATATACACAGTTTCTCTGCTCTTCCTCTACATTTTCTCTCAACTAACATCTCGGATTCCCTGAGTTAAGTTATCATCTTCCTCGAGTTCTTACTCTTGGATTAACATCTCCCATTTGATTTCAATTCCTTGCATCAATTGGTTTCAGATCCATTGATTCTCAGCAGTTATCATGGTTCGTGATAAGAATCAGAAAATGTCTTTCGGAGGAAACAGAGGGCAAGCTTTCCCAGATTCAGGAGCAATTACAGAAACTCACGGAAGGTATGGTGAGTATGAATGATCGAAATGTTCAAGCAGATAAGGAGTTGATGGAGATCAAACAAGTTCTAGGAAGTATGAGGCAACAAGGAGCTGAAACTTTTGAAGATGGTGCTTGTTCGAGGGATACAAGGCACATGAATCCAACTAGAGAATTCCAGACAGGATCTCCTACTAATGGTAATTTCCTCACTCGATATTCTAGAGTAGATTTCCCTAGGTTTTCTGGGCAAGACTTAAGAACTTGGTTGTACAAGGTGGACCAATTCTTTTCTATGGATGAAGTTCCGCTTGATCAAAGGGTGAGGGTAACTTCTATTCATCTAGAAAGGGAGGCTATTGCTTGGCATAGATCTTATATGAGATCTAGGAATTCTGTTTTGGATCCTTCTTAGTCTGAATATGTTTTGGCCCTTAATGAAAGATTTGGGGATGAATTTGAAGATCCAATGGACGCTATTAAGAATTTACAGCAGATTGGTAGTGTGAGGAGCTACCAAGCTGGGTTTGATAAGTTGTTGACTGGGGTCAATCTATCAAATGAGGATGCTATTCAGTTGTTTTCTAGGAGGACTGAAACCCGAAATCAATAAGTCTGTCAGGATTCAAACACCTAGAACATTACTGCAAGCTTACAAGGTTGCTAAGTTGCAGGAAGAAATATTTGAAGCACAGGCACAGTCTTGGAGAATTAAAGCCAGTAGTAGGAATCAGAGTGCTATCTTGCCCAATCCTCATCCATCAAGATTCCAGAATCCTCAAAGAAACCCTATGGCCAATACAGCTCCCAAGAAACCTTATGAACCATCTTATAATAGACCTTACAATGCTATTAATGGGCAATCTGATAGGAGGCTATTGACTGCTGCTGAGATGGATGAAAAGAGGGCCAAAAGGTTGTGTTTTCTTTTTTTTTTAAAAACTGGTAAATTGTATTCCTCAGTATTAAGGGTATGCTGACCACCTCTAAAAAGTGTGAAGCCAACAGTAGGTTTACAAACAACCTAATAAATTTACAATTGGATTTATATCCTCTATACAAAGTTGTTTACACCAAAAAAGGAAAAATACCATACAATTTCATTTTACTTTCTGAATAAAATTGGATCTATCTTCAGAACATCTTTCATTTCTTTCTCTCCACACAGTCCACCATATACAGGATGGGATTATCCTCCACCACCTTTTCTGACTTTTGCTCCCTCCTAATCCAGCAACTTATAAGGTATGTTGTGTGTTCTGGCATGGTCCATCTGGTATTTGTTAGGTTGAGAAAAATTCCCCAAAGCTGGAAAGTGAATTTGCAATGTAGAAACAGATGCTTGTTAGTTTCCTCTGTTGTGTTGCACAAAAAACATCCGGGGACTAATTGCATTCCCTTCTTTTGTAGTACTTCTTGAGTGAGACAAGCTCTCCTAACCACTAGCCATGTGAAACATTTTATATTGGTGGGTGATAAGCTTTGCCAGATGTAGTTCCATGGATATTGTGTCCCACCATTGTGCCTTGCATCTTCCTTCTATAAGCACTATTAACTGTGAAGGACCCATCCTTGCTATGTTTCCATATAATTCTGTCAGGTTCAGTAATGATACCACTAGAGCTTCCTATTTTATCAAGGAGTGATGCCACCCTCTCCACTTCCCAATCATTTAGCAATCATCTAAAGGACAGATCCCACCCCTGAGGTGTCCAACATTCACACACACTAGCTTCAGGATTGTTGCAAATTGAGTATAGGACTGGGAATGAGTGCATCAAAGAGGTTTGGTCAATCCAACCTACTTTCCAGAATTTAATCTTGTTTCCATTGCCCACCTTAAAATTCAAGTTGGCTTCCATCATCGGCCACAGAGCCCTGATAGTTCTCCACACTCCAACCCCATAAGGTTCTATGACTCTGTCTGTGCACCAAGGGCTTAAACCTCCAAACTTTGCCATGATTACTTCCTTCCAAAGAGCATTGTCCTCTCCATTGTATCTCCAGAGCCACTTCATCAGAAGACTATTGTTTTGTACCCTTAGGTTTCTGACTCCCAAACCACCCCTATTTTTGCTGAGTAATATTGTATCCCATTTCACCAAATTGTAGCCCTTTCCTTCTTTCTTGCCTTGCCATAGAAAGTTTCTCCTTAACTTATCTAACTTTTTCATAACTATGGATGAGATAGGAAATAGAGACATCACATATGTAGGAAGGGAGTCTAGCACAGAATTTTTCAAGGTCAATCTACCCCCTAATGAAAAATATCAAGCCTTCCACCTTGCAATTTTCTTCTCTGTTTTCTCCAGAATACCATCCCAGATCTCCAAGGCCTTATGCTTGCTGCCCAAAGGCATACCAAGATAAGTTATTGGCATAAACTCCACTCTGCATCCTAGAATACTTGCTAAATCTTGAATTTGAGGAACTTTATTGATAGGGAACAAACTATATTTACCCCAATTTCCCCTCAACCCTGCAACAGCTTCAAAAACTACTAGTAACAGTCTGATGTATCTAATATGTTCAACAACTGGCTCACAAAAAATGATAGTGTCATCTGCATAAAGTAAATGACTGATTTCCCTTTCCTCCCCAGCCCTGCTACCAACTTGAAATCCCCTAATCCACCTATTTTGTAGTGCTATTCTCATCATACTATCAAAACCTTCCATTGCCAAAATAAACAGGAAAGGAGATAGAGGATAACCTTGTCTCAAACCCTTTTCTGATGGAAAGAAGCCCACAGGTTCTCGATTTTCTAGAACAGAAAACCTAATTGTTTTAATACAAAACTCCGTCCAACTCAACCACTTGCTACCAAAACCCATTTGTCTCAGGTTGTTTAATAAGAATTCCTAGTTTACATGATCATAAGCTTTCTGAAAATCAAGTTTACACATCGCACCAGGTGCTACTCCTCTCATTCTTGAGTCCATACATCCACTGGCTATGAGTGCAGCATGCATGATTTGTCTTCCTTTTATGAAAGCCATCTGATTTTTGTTGACCAATTTGCTCACCACCTTCTTCAGCCTCTCTGCTAACAATTTTGCATAATTTTGTATATCCTACCTATCAGACTTATAGGTCTGTAATCTTTCAGATCAACAGCATCTGATTCTTTGGGATCAAAACTATGAAGGTGGCATTTAAGTTTTTTTCAAAAGACTGGTTGGAGTGGAAGAATTGAATAGTTTTGATGATATCTTCCTTTAGCATTTCCCAGAAGGATTGAAAGAAAATCATTGGGAAGCCATCTGGTCCAGCGGCTTTCTCCATTGCACATAATTTGATACAACCCTGAATCTCCTCCTCCTCAAACTGACTTTGAAGCCATACCATTTCTTTACTAGAGATTACTTATGCTTCATCAAGTTGTAACTCCGGTCTCCACAATTCAGTCTCCTTGTATAGGTTTTGATAATAGTTCTGAGTAACCTCTTTGATCACCTCTGGATTAGTAACCATGGTCCCATAGATTTTCAGTTGATCAATATAGTTAAATCTCTTATTAGATGAGGCAATTCTGTGAAAGTATTTTGTGTTTTTATCCTCATATTTTAACCATTGTATCCTTGATCTCTGCTTCTATGCTATTTCATTTTTTAGCCACCACCTCAAATTCCATAGCTAGATGTGTCTTTTGAAGCAATTTGTCCTCAGTGAGTGTTCTGCTTTCTTGTATATGTTCCCAGTTTGAGATCTGATCAAGAATGTTTTCCTTCCTCTATTTCCAGTTTCCTCTATTGTACTTGATCCACTCCTTCAACTTGGCTTTTAGCATTTTTAACTTCTCAGCTAGGATATACCCAGGCCTACCATTAACAAAGAAAGAGCTCCACCATTCCTTTACCTTGTCTTTAAAACCCTCCACTTCCAGCCACCAAGCTTCAAATATAAAATAAGATTTCTTCCACTCCCAGTCTCCACAGGTTATCACAATAGGAATATGATCAGAGCCTATTTTAGGCAGCAGGTTCTGTTTGATATGAGTGAATTTTTCCTCCCATTGTGCACAATGCAGGAATCTGTCAATCCTAGATGCACTTCTATGATCCTCTCCTCTCTCCAAGTGTATGATCCTCCAAATAAAGGAGGATCAACTAGTTCAAGCTCCTCAATGCAGGATGAAAAATCTGCCATAGCACCATTTATCCTGTGGCAGTTTATTCTCTCTAAAGGATACCTGATGACATTAAAATCTCCACAAACTACCCACGGCCCATTTTACATTATTTCTAGTAGTTGTCAGCACTTCCCATAGCACTCTTCTAGTTTCTCTGTTACAGTTCGCGTATACTCCCGTGAGGTGCCAGCTAAAATCCTCATTGATTCCAGAGAAACTTCCAGTGATACTTTGAGTGCCACTCTCTACCAATTCTCCTTTCCAGTATCTTTTAACCCACAGAATCAGGATACCCCCACTACTCCCAATTGCCTCCTTGTGAATTTCTCCCACCCATATGTTACTCCAAATGCTCTGCAAAATGTTGTCCATCGAGCCATCTAGCTTTGTCTCTACTAGTACATATATATCAGCCCCCCATTGGTGAATTAGATTTCTAACAAGATCTCTCTTGCTAAATCCCTTTAACCCCTAACATTCCATGTAAGAATTTTAACTCTCATTTATGACTAAGAGTTAATTTCCTCCCACTGGTCCAAGGCTCCCCATCCTTGAAATTCATATCAAAAAATAGGTTCCTAACTTCCTTTGGCACTAAATTGTTTATGTTTGTGCCAATAATATTTTCCCCTTGCCCCCTTTCCTTTTTCTCTCCTTTGATCTATCTTCATAAGTAAGGCATAAGCTTCTTTCTTGCACCCTTTTAAGTCGACCCCAAGCTGTTGACTTAATTTGATCATATTGGAATGAACCCATGTAGTTGCTTTCGTAGCCAAATCTTCTTCTTGTGAGCTGATGTCAATCTGTAATGGCACCGGATCAGAATATATAATTAATAATGAGTCTGAGAAGTCCTCCCCTTCTTCGCATTGTTTATGATCTTGTTTTCCTTCAGCTACTGCCATATAATTCTCTTGGTTTTGCCTTTCTGTTGACGTACAACTAACCTGCAGGTTATTTGGTTTGTCTCCTTCTCCTATCTTCCCCATGCAGAGCTCCAGTTCCCCTTCGAATATGACGAAATTAGACTTCTCAAAAACCTCCACATATGACAAATTTATTTGCTCTATAAAAGGTTCTACAAGTTCTACAAAAGACTTGGGCTTTTGAGTTGCACCCACTTTTATTGGAGACTTGAGCTTTCCTTTTGCAGGCCCACTGTTTAATATACTGCTTTCATTTAAATAGCTCTTTGACCCATATTGGGTTTTGTTGGGGCCCGCATGCTTGTCCAGTCCTTTTAAAAGTCTAACCTCACTTGTCATATGCTCCTTGCCAACTATGTACTCCTATTTTCTGTATATATTGATATTCGATATATTTCCCCCTTCCACTTCCTGTGTAAAACCTCTGCTTCTGTAGTCATGATAGTCTGGGAGATAGGATCTACTCCTGAAGCCAGGCTGTCACCTCGATTTTGGAGATTTTCTTCAACCTTTCTTCTGAAGGATACTGGTGACTCACACCAAATCGGAAGAGAAAAGATCAGTTCTCCATCGGTGACTTCAATCTAAAGTGGGATTTTCTCTCTAGGGCCCTTAACACTAATTCGAGCCCACCTCAAATGATTTCTCAGTTCTGTTTCTTCTTCATTTTCCAGCCAGCCCCCGCACTCATCCCCTATTTTTTTCATTACTTCTTTATTCCATAGCTGTAGTGGGAGGCCTAACACTCTAATCCAGTACCAGTCAAATCTGGTTGCAACTGGCAGAGCGGTTTTTGTCAGTGACCACCAATCTAGTCTCAGAGTTTGGCCCTGTCTACTCCATTTGCCCATGAGTACATGTTCTTAAGCTCTTCTTGACTAGAATCAAAGAGAAAATGGTAACCATACATGTCATAAACCTGGATATTCGGAGCACCTTTCCAGGTCTGTATAGCCCATCTCCTCACATCATTTCGTGTGGGCGCTTCTTCCCCACCAGTGAACCTTCCCACCAGGCATCTTCGTAGCAAAGCATTGTCGTCCGGGATGGAGGTCTTCGTCGAAGTGTTGTTAACCTTGTTGACCTTGGTCCCCTTCTGACCCCATTTAGTCTTTGTAATGGCTTCTTTAAAGTTTCCTCTACCAATAAATGTATTGGCATTTGAGTTCCCTGTTGTAATAAATGCACCCTGTGTGTTTGACATTCGAGTCATGAAAATCTTCAATTTTGACAAGAAGTCCACCCCATCCTTCATTAAAATTGTTTTGTGGCACAATGATAATCGATCTACTTTCTTTGTGATGATAAATATACACCTGGCCATGTTTGTAAGACTAAAAAGCAGTTGTTCTTGGTTGAAGTGGATGAAGAGAGTGAAGCACCTTATGAAGAAGTGAATCAAGAAGAGGTACTGATTCAAGATAGGGAAGAGTGTATGACCATCTCTTTGCAAGCTTTCACTGGTGTTACAGAATTTCAGACCATTAGTGTGACTGGTTATCATGAGAAACAACCCTTACATGTGTTGATTGATACAGGAAGTACTCACAATTTCATTGATGAAACAGTTGCTAGGAGGTTAGGGTGCAAGGCCTTACCTATAGGGGAACAATCTATGAGTGTGGTTGATGGTAGAAAGGTATAGACTGCTGCAGTCTGTAAGAACTTACAATGGTTATTGCTACATTTTCTTCAGATTTCATACTGTTACCCTTGGGAAATGTTGATATAGTCCTGGGAGCACAGTGGCTAAATACATTGGCAAGATTTTGTTTGACTTTAGAAACAGAACCATTGAGTTTGTGCACCAAGGCAAATAGATTTCATTGCAGGGGGTTCAGTTACATACTTCCACAGCTTACATCCTCAAACAGATGGTCAAACTGAGGTCTTGAATAGGACATTGGAGACTTACCTCAAGTGTTTTTGTTCTGATAGTCCTCACAGTTGGGCTACTTTTTACCACTTGTTGAATGGTGGTATAACACTACTTATCATTCCACTCTTAAATGCTCTCCTTGTGAGGTTCTATATCGCCAGAAACCTCCTATTTACATGCCTTATTTGGTGGGAGAATCTTCTGTAGAGATGGTAGATACATCTTTGGATGCTAGAGAGTCCATCATTGCTCTCATTAGGTTGCATTTGTCCAGAGTCCATCAGAGAATGAGAGATATGGCCAATAAACATAGATCTGACAGGAGATTCAATGAGGGTGATTGGGTCTACCTCAAGTTGCAACCTTATAGACAAGTGTCCGTGGCTACTAGACCTCTCAACAAGCTAGCAGCTAGGTACTTTGCACCCTATTTAGTGGTTGCTAAGGTTGGAGAAGTGGCTTATAGGTTGTTGTTGCCTTCTGATGTGCTTATTCACCCTGTGTTCCATGTGTCTCAGTTAAAGAAGTGTCATCAGGTTCCTGAGAATATTACTCATCCTCCAGTCCTTCATTTATCCAGTCCCTACTGCCCGGTGCCTGAATCCATTCTGGAAAGAAGAAGGGTCAGAAGGGGTGGCAAGGTTGTTGACCAAGTCTTCATCAGATGGGTAGGCATTCATGATGCTCAAGCTACTTGGGAGTTCCTTTCTGAATTGCAGCACAGGTTCCCTTCCTTCCACCCTTGAGGACAAGGGTGCTTTTGTTTGGGGTATTGATACAAGTTAGAAGGAGATATCAGTTGCAGCAGTTACAGAGGTAGTGAAAAGTCAGGAAGTTAGTTACTACTGTTCCCAGTTAGTTAGAACTGTTGGTTTAGTTAGTTAAATGTAACAGAGTTAGCTGCGTAGGATTAGCTTATTCAATTTTGTTCTTTACTTGATTAGATGAGTATAAATACAGCTGTAATTGTACAAGTGAGGCATTGAATAATATACACAATCTCTCTGCTCTTCCTGTACATTTTCTCTCAACTAACATCTCAGATCCCTGAGTTAGTTATCATCCTCCTCGAGTTCTTACTCCTGGATTAACATTTTCCATTCGATTTCAATTCCTTATATCAGATATAACTTCTTTACTTCTTCTTCCCCACAAAGACTGTCCTAATTTTCTTCTTTAGTGTTAAATCTAAGATATATATGCATTTAGCCTTGACAAACAGTTAATGACAGCTAGGGCACTCCATATGAATCCTTTAAAACACACTAGAAACATACTATAAGTTGAATATACTGGTTTGGAATTCTTACCCAAATTTGCACATGCACACAGCTTGAAACACCATTATCTATTTATTTATATATATTAAAAAGCACGAAGCCCCTTAGTGAAATGATGTTTGCTTTTTTTCCCTTTCAAAATAGATTCATATTAAATAAAATAGTCATTTATTATTTTTCTAATAATTAGAACTTTGAAATCAACTAAAATTTTACTTACTAAATCTTATCTTATTTTAATTATGTAGGAAGTCCTAATATTTAGAATTTTAAAATCCACTATACTTTTACTTTATATAAATTCTTTCATTAAACTATGTAACATATCATACCAGAAGGAAGAGGAAAATTGAGTAGCAAACAGGAAGAAAAGAACAAGGAATACAAAAAAAATATTGAAAACTGACTTCAGTTTTGTCATTGTCGATTTCTACATTATTAATTCGCCTTCTTATTTTGATCTTATTTAAGAATGCACATTTATGCTTATTTCATTGTATTACGTCATGACTATTATCAAAAGTTTCTCCTGGATGTGACGTGTCATTGTATTGCAAATCTTAGTAGAGAAGATTAGAATAAACCTAGATTTTTTTCTTGAATTATTATATGTGAAATATATTAAATTGTTTTTTTACGTCTTCGAGTAATATAATAAGATAATATAATTTTATATTTTTTCATTCCCCAAAAAAATGACAAATTATTAAATCTTTCTTATTTGATTTACGTAGGATTTCTTAATTATTTTTTTTTGATGAGGTAAGGTATTTCATTTAAAAGCATCAAGTAGATGCAGAGTTACAAAATAAGCAAAAGGGCTCATGGAGAGCATAAACAAAAGTTGTTAGCTCCTTTAAAATCTTCAAACTAATACTAGAGAGCTTACAAAGTCAAAAAACTGTTCCGTACTAAATACAGGAGTTAAATTAACCCAACTGAACAACATAAGTAGACATATAGCTTTAAGAGAGTGAGTGGTATGGAGTTGAGATTCCATCAAAACATCTACCGTTTCTTCCAATCCATAAACACCAAACGGTAACTTTGGGGATCATCACCCAGACTTTCTTAATTGACTTATCAACTCTCCATGTATTCCAGGTTGCATAGGCTTCTTTCACATTTTGTGGCATGCCAAAAATGCAGGACATATTTCATAGGTCCTTGGCCACTGCACAGTGAAGGAGCAGGTAATTGACAGTTTACGTGCTATTCTGACAGCTTTGTGCGGCACAGCGCGACCCCCTTGCCACCGCCCTTGGCTATATATAAACCCCCCTCCCTCGTTTAAATCATTTCATCAAAGAGACCCATGGCCAGAGAATTAGAAGTATGCACATTTTCAATAGTTTTTCGTCCGATTACGCTACCAAACGCTGTTCAAATGCAAATTAACTTTGGGTAACGAGTTCTAGGCCTATGGGAAGCATTACTACGGAGTTATTTTTCTAAAATTTGCTCGGCAAATGGGAACCCCGTCGGGTAAAAGTTGTCAGAATTGTTCCAAATTGATTTCTAAACGGCCACAGGCCTTAGGTGAGTATTTCTCCCTTCTGAACTTTCGAGAAATTGCGGGTTTTCGCCGAATTATTCAAAGTTGAATTATAGTTACTATTATTACTAAAAGTTATCGCTTATGTCGAGTTTAGTATTGAAGTTAGCCCTGTTTTCTTAGTATAAGGGCTGCAATTGGACAGAATCGCCGGTTACAAGTTGAAACTCGCCGGTTACAAGTTGAAACCACTCGAGGTATGTAAGGCTATCCTTTTCGGCAAGTCACATTCGTCGTAAAGATAGTACAACTTGTATATCTATAGTACTTCAGAGTAAACCTATTGTGATCGGCTGTTATGAATTGAATTGAGACGACAGTAATGATATAGTAACCCTCGTCAGAGTTAACCCTAGCCAGCTTGATTGTCGTATTGATATTTGAGGGTTTGGATGCTACTGCCTATAGGGTTATGCTGGCAGGACCAGTACGATGTCCAGAGGGACCAGAGTGAGGCCGTGAGGGTCGTATCCAGTTTTCAGAGCTTCTATTATGACCCATAGTCGAGCCAAGGCTCGGGGTCCAACTACAACAGTTATATTATAGCCCATAGTTGAGCCAAGGCTCGAGGCTCAACTACAATATGATCCATAATCGAGCTAAGGCTAGGGATCCAGTTACAGCAGTCACATTATGACCCATAGTCGGTCCAAGGCCTGGGGTCCAGTTATCAGAGATTACATTATGGCCCACAGTCGAGCCAAGGCTCGGGGCCCAGTTACACAGCCCAAACAGCTTAGACATAAATACAGCTACAGGAGCCTATCTGGCTCAGACACAGTTTCAGAGAACGAATATTCCTGGGTTACAGTATGTTTACGAACCTTTAGTAGCCAGACAGTAGAGTGTACATTGTTTGTACTTGCCGGGGCTTATGAGGGCCCAGGTAGGTTATTCTATGTTGTTTATACCTTTCAGGCTTATGGGGGCCCGATTAGGTTCTTGTTTGTCTATGTATACTTGTTAGTTAGATGTTTCAGATGGTGAGATCGTTCAGGTTAAACTCTTACCCTTCTTCATGATTACTTGAGTTTTATCAACTTACATTCAGTTATCATTTTACTGCCTTACATATTCGGTACATATTGTACTGACGCCCATCATTGAGGCGCTGCATTACTTGCCTGCAGGTGCGAATAGTTGCGGTTCGGGACCCTCTTAGTCATCAGCTGGAGTTAACAGTTTGTTCAGCTCCCTTCCTCCAGAGTTGGTAGTTAGAAGAGATTTGTTCTTTTGTTGTACAGTTTACGGGTAGGTCGGGGCCCTGTCTCGACCATTATTCCACTCTTAGAGGCTTGCAGGCTACAGTTTTCCAGTAGTTAGCTTTTGTTGTTGGCCGTGTGGGGCCCTATGTATGTTTATTTTGTGCGATGGCCGTGTGGGGCCTTGTTTAGCTGTCAGTTAGCGGCCTTGTCGGCTATAGCGTAGTTTAGTTTCCTGATTAAATTTTAGTTATAACTAGACAGCATGGTGGTCTTGTCGGCCCGCATAGAATCCCTGTTATTGTGTTGGTGGTGGTTAGTTGTCTTCTGAGAGGCTGTATTTACAGCCGAGATATAGCTCGTCATTTTCTTGAATTAAGTTACAGGCGTGCACCAGGCCAGTCAGGTTAGTCCAGATCCCAGTGTGGCACTAGGTGCCAGTCATGCCCCTTTAGATGGGGCGTGACAATTTACTCCTATATAAACAGCACAATATAAAGCTTTGGAGTTTGACCACACCTAAAGAGAGAGGTGTTAGAGTGAGAGAGTCGGCACAACAAGAGAGTCAACACAAAGAGTCTCAAAGGAAAAGCAATTGCTACAACCAAAGAACTAGGTCCTATCAAGTTTTATATATATAGTTCTTGTGTTACAATAGTTAGTTTCTTTATGTGATTCAAAATAGGATCTTGATTACTTTCTTAGTTGATTCTAGTAGGTGTTTGTAAGTATTATTAACTGGGTAAAGTCATTAAAATGAAGAGTTAAGAGGGTAGAGGTCCAGATTGTCAGGAACAGTCCATGGTGATATGAGGGCGGTTGTAAATCTTAAATTGCTCGATTTTAGTGAAGAGTTCCGAAGAATTCATGCAGAGGTGGGTCATGGTTTTTGTCTCCCTTGAGCAAGGAGTTTTCCGCGCTAAATACATGTGTTGATTTACTTTATTCCGCAATTTACCTTCTTGCATAGTTGCTCAAACAACCTAGTTCTTTGAGTGCTTAGGTCACAGCTGAAGTAACAACAACTTATAGCAATCTCATCGAAAGTTCTAAAGGACATAATTTTATTCATTTCACCATAAACATAAATAAAGTTAAACCACAAAACAAAGGGACAACAAAACTGGACACAGGCAATATAAAAGGTAAAACACTGAAATGAATTGAAGTAGAATAGGAGATCTATTACTATTGGCATCAACCAAGATAGAGGCCAACTTCATATAAGGCAATTCACCTGACAACTGAGTGCAGATGAATCAATATATGGGCTACAGCCACATTGCTTAACAATCTGAGTCTATACTGTGTGCAATGAACCTGAATTGGGTGATCACGACTTTATTCTAATAAGATTATTCTTCAATGGTTGGTCAGTTAAAGAACAAGGAGAATAGAGAGAGAGGAAAACATAGAAGCAGTAGAAAAGAGAGAAAGTAGGTTAAAGGATCCTTGCAAAACTAGTCAAAAATACTCAAAATTAAAAAGTAGAAGAATACCCTTGAACAGTAACTTAGATACGTTACGAACACCCACCTGGCATTCTGTCAGATAGTCCAAGGGAACGGCAGAGATCAGCAGCTTGGCGACGACGTGAAACCATTGGAAGCAGCTTGAATAAATCATCCTGGTTGAAGTTGGAATTTATATCAAAAGTAGCTAGAAGCTGTAAAAATGCATGAGCCTCCAAGGAATTCCCGTTATTTCCGCCAATGTCAAGTTCATCTAACTTAGGTTTCCACTCCTTAGATATCACTTTTGCACGTTCTTTTACTTTTTCAGATATTATACTTGACATAGAATCGATTTCCAAGGTCGTTAATAAAATGCTAAGGCATTCCATTAGCATAATACAAGTTCGTTGAAGGCCTAAAAGATTTGTATCCTTTTTAGCATCTGAATTTGACACTTCTGAGGGATAGAAACCTTTGAGTGAGTCCAGAACAAGAGAGGCAGGGTCATATGCGGCCCTTAAAGCAAGTGGAATCTCCTCCCTTACAGCAGCCAGGTGTTTGAGGTTGTCTGATATAAATTTATGGAGGCCTTCTGAATCCATGTCTCGGCATAGCTTCACTAGCTCTGGATATGACTGGACTTCCATAATTGCATTCTTAGGATGTTTTCTAGTATCCTTTGCGTAATTCTCAATTGCCCCGAAAACAATAGGCTTTGCCTCCAGAAAAAATAGGTCACCTTGCTCCTCACTACTAATAACTACAGGTTCTGCTGAATAAGGTTTCTTTTGCTTCTCCAGAACAATAGCAATGGCAGAGACAGTTGCATCCCTCTTCTCCTGGAGTCTCTCCAAAGAAGCTTGCTCCTTAGCAATAACAACTGCTTGACGCTTCTCTATTAACTCTTTAGATTGAACTATTTTTGTTTCAAACTCCTTCTCTTGTTCTTCCAATTCAGTGAAACGCCTTTTCAAGGACCTCTGGAGCCCATCAAAGTGTTCTTCGAGTTGCTTCCATTTCAGGTTGAGAGTAATAGCACGGTGGCTTTCCAACTCAACAAATGCTTTATGCAGTTGATGTATCTTAGAGGTTGTAGAGTCCATCAATGTTGCAACTGATTGTGTGTCTTCCATGGTAGTAAGCCCTAAAAACCATTTCATTCTTTAAGACAAGAAGTTCGGAGATGAAACTTAATAACATGACATAAAGAATATTCACTTTTAATATCCAAGAGAGAACTAGGAAGACTTTTATTTCTACACTTCTCAACTTTGCTGCATCATTTGAAGATAAATTATTGAAAAGTGCATAAATATCCCACACCTACCAATCAGAAGATAAATGTAATTAAGATTCGAGTCCAGGATGTAAATTACACAAACTATTGCTACGTATCTAAGTTGAAGTTCAGTATATTGAACAACCTTCATAAATGCTCCTTAACTGAATGTTCTACCCATCAGGAAGAGCCTTTCCCACAATAAAGGACCCAACTGCTTTATTTAAGAGAATTTTAAGAAATGAAACCATGATATAGTTCTAACAAAAAGAATATATGAACCATTGAACCTCATGAATAAGAAAAAGAAGAAGAAAAAACAGAATGCCAGTGATAAAACAGGAGAGCTTAAGAAACATAAACAACATAAATGCCAGTGATGAAACATGAGAGCTTAATTTAGAGTTCTACTCATTCAATTGTGCTTAAGCTTAATCTTGCATATAACCTTTTCCCACTTCCCTTGGATAAAAATGATTGATCTTTTTAAGTGACATTGTGTTTACTCCAGTAGTATCAGCTTTTTCCAATGATCTGACCCTTTAGTATCCATATACTAGTCTGTTCACTCAAGAATAATTGAATGGAAAAAAGCCAAAGCCTTGTGTTAAACCTTGTTTTCTTTTTTTGGGATAAAGCCTTATGTTATTCATTTGCCAGGGATTTATGATTCTATCCCATCAAGGTGGTGTCAATGAGGACAGAGCACGGATTATATTGCAGATGCCAGGGTTGGAGACGACAAGTGTGAGCGTTCTGTGTGTGAAGTTGATGCGCTGCCAGAGATTTGGCTTCTGCTAGTGTGTGGGTAAAATAAGAATTTTAAAGATAAATTATTTGTAAATATAAAAATGTGTCAGGATAGTTAAGTGGGCATATAAATTGGGAGAGAAGGACTACTAAGTTCACATCCATTATCAGAAAAGAGTAGCAGCTGGTTTAAAATAATGGATCCGGTCCTACCTCTAGATTCTGGTTTTCCTTCTTTTCACATTTTCTTCCAAACAATAAAACTATCTAATGATGCCAACAACATCTGACATGTTGGAAATGTGTCATAACAGAGTTACTCGTGAAACTAAAAGAAGTAAATCAGAATTAAGAGGCAGCATGTATAATAGACTTCATTGAAAATTTACAGAAACAAATAAAGTTGCATTAAATAAAAATTAAATAAATAAGAAAAGGGGGAAAAGACTAGAATAAGATGATGAAATTAAGATGAAGCAGACGACTAACTGCTAGAAGACAAAGAGGCTACAGCATACCAGCCAAACGGCGTACTATAATTTCACGAGATGTAAGAAATGGGAGGTGAAGAAGAAATGCAAAGAAAAAACAAATTACCAAGATGAAACGTCAAAACCTAGCTGATAAGCAAAGATTGGTAAAATCATAGAAGAACTGAGTGGAAGTGGACTTAATGAATTGGTGGTGACAGGTGATAGGTCGGCGGCGAATTTCGCCGGAGATTCAGACCATCTTGGGGCGAGGGTTTCCTTGTCGGGATGCCGCAATTCCCTAGAGAAAGAGTAAAGTGTCGGCTGCTATTTTATGACAGCTTCTCCGCACAGACCACACGCGCCCCCACACATACCCACAATTATACATTTACTGGTGGAAAATAGCATCGGCTGTTATAAAATAGAAGTTAACATAAAATAAATAAAGAAGAAGAGAAAGGGAGGGAGAATTATTTCTTCTTATTTTTTTTCATTTTTTTACTATCATATTACAAGAAGAGGGGCATATATATAGCCTATAAATTTGGACATCAAGTAATGTAACTTGGCATCAAGTTTTTCATTTCTTGGACACAAAGGAGGACATCCATTTCATAACACTCCCCTTGAAAATGTGTCCCATTAAAATCTTATTAGGGAAAAATTTTGGGGGAAAAAGTCCTAGTGAAGGAAAAAGAGTATACATATCTAATAATACGCATTAAGAGTTGCCTCATTAAAAACCTTACTAGGAAAACCAATGGGACAAAACCTTAGCTAAAGGAAAAAGAGTGCAGCGCGTATTTTACTCCCCTTGATGAAAACATCACTTTATTTCTTGAAGACGATGCATTCCAATCTTATATATCAACTCCTCAAATGTTGATGTTGGTAAGGCTTTAGTGATCTGCCAAGTCATCTGTGAAACGAACTTGTTGAACATCCACCACACCATTTTATTGGAGTTCATACATGAAAAGGACTTTGGTGAATTATGATTTGTTTATCTCTTTTGATAAATCTTCCCTTCAGTTCAACATTATTTTCATACAATATCGAAATATTCAATTAAAAAAAACACATCTCCTGTGTGTTGAGTCTCTTGCTTTATAAGTTACTTGTATCTTGGCATAACTTGAATGAATATCAATAATTGATTGCCCTATAGAATATGATAGTATCATCACATGAAAATAGATAATTTGTGTGCGATCAAATGTTATGTAGATCAAATAATCTTCCTGCATTTGCATAACCAACAATTCCTTCACAATATTGATTAGGAATAATAAATCCATATTAATATTTGATTTCACTCAAGTATCTCCATATAAAAGTGAAACTATATCTTATCTGCATATTAATAAAAATTATTATCTCATGAATAATAATAGCAGGATACATAAGTGCACCAATTGCACTGAGACACGGTACTTTCTAACCATTTTCATTAGATCGAGATTGATCTTTCTTTATGTTAAGCGATGTCATAACCATCAGGGTACTCAATGGAATCACTTTAAAACCTTTTAAATCTTTCAAGATTTTACATATAAACTTCATTATCTAGCTAGACGTGACAATAATTTTATATACGCATATCAAGTTTTTCATGTATTGCTAGACTCATATGAAACTTGAAAACAATTGCATCCATCATAGGAGAACACATCTCCATAAAATAATGTCAGGACTTATGCGGAAAAACTTTATGTCAAGGCATAAGTCGTACTTTATATCTTCTGGTTTCATTTTTCATTTCATCTTTCGCACAAGAACTTTATTTGTACCTACTGACATTATACTTTTAAGTGTTTGGAATGTAGATCCAAACTATTTCACATTTATCATGTGAATGAAATATGTTACACTCCGTAAGCTCCTAACGTTTAGTCGGCATATTCGTACGTTAGTCAAGAGTTTTAGAGTACGAGGCACACGAGAAAGGGCCTAGGGAAAGGTCGAACGAGCGCGGAATCGAGGTTGCAAGGGAAAAGGCCGGACAAGCTGCCAAAAGGGCAATGTTTCACGGACCCTCCCTCTCCGCGATGGGCTTCGTGACACAGCCCAAGATTGTCGCATTGGGGTCCGTGTCGTGTCCACCGCCCAAGTTTTATATAAGTTCAATTGAATCATTTAGTATTATATCAAATAAACAGACCTTCATCTAGAGAACGAAAAATACGACATATTCAAGTAATTTCCTTTCGAATACGTTGTCAAACGCCGTCCAAATTCAAATTAACTTCAGGTATCGGGTTATAAGCCTGCACGGAGCATTACTACGGAGTTAGTTTCTCAAAATACGCCCGGTGAATTGGAACTCCACCTAGCAGAAATGATCATAATTTCTCCAAATTGATTCCCATACGGTCACAGGCTTCAAATAAGTATTTCTCCCTTCTGAATTTCCGGGAAATTATACGTTTTCGGCCATATTTTGTGAAGTTGAAGTATAGTTGCTATTAGTATTAAAAGTTATCGTTTCTGTCGAATTTAATACTGAAACTAATCTCATTCTCCCAGTAATACAGTTATAGTTGGAAAGAGCTATTGAATACGAATTAAAACTCACCAGTTAATCAGGAATCGCTGATCGATGTATGTTAAGGCGAATTCCTTCGGCAAGTTAGTTTCTATAGTATTATAATACAGATTGAATCCCAGTAAGAGAGCTAAAAGTATATCTATTATGATTAGCTGTTGCTATTAGCTGAGACCAGTACTCTATGTTTAGTTTGGGATTGACTTTGTCTTGTATAGCCTTCCATAACCAACCTTAGGGTTACTAGTTGTGTTGTTGCCCGCTAGGGGCTAGATGACGTCGCTCCAAGAAGCGGTATGCCGTTCGTGAGGGACAAAGATTAGGTCTGAGGACCTTATACAGTTCATTCCATGGCTAGACTATTTTTGTGTCGTATCGGCACCACACCCCCGTTGAACCTGGTGCCCGGGGTGCAAATATCAAGAGTCCACTAGACTCAGACACAGCTATAGTTAGGGGCCAAGCGGGCTCAGTTGCAGACCCAGGGGACTGGTAGGACGGTTATAGTTATTAGTGACTCGTTTTGGACCTTGTTAGGGGTATATAGATCGAAGTGTGCTCGCCAGGGCTTATGGGGGCTCCGGGTGGGTTATCCTATGCTGATTGTACCTTTCGGCTTATGGGGGCTAGGTAAGGTTCTTGTTTGCACTATTTACTGTTAGATTAGACTGCAGGAAGTTAAGTTATACAGGTTATAGCTCTATCTCTTTTACTCAGTTACTTTCAGTTTCATTTTAAGTTTTACTCAGTTATTTTTAGTTATTGCCTTACATATTCAGTACATATTATACTGACTCCCATCTTGGGGCGCTGCATTACTTGCCTGCAGGTGTGGATAAATACGGATCAGGACCTTCTTAGCTTCCAGCCCGAGTCAGCAGTATAGTTAGCTCCTCTCCTTCGGAGCTGATTAGTTAGAAGGTTTGTTCTTTTGATTGTATAATATGGGTAGGTCGTGGCCCTGTCTCGACCAATATTCTACTCTTAGAGACTTGCAGATTTTACAGTTCCTTGTGGTTAGTTTGTTGTTGGCCATGTGGAGCGTTGTTTAGCTATTAGATAGTGGCCTTGTCGGCCTTAGCATGGTTTAGTGCTTGATTTACATTTCATCTATAACTAGACATTTACATTTCACTTTATTTGCCTATTGCTGGTTAGTTGTTTCTTTTACAGGTGGCTATGAGGTCTTGTCGGTTGGGGACTGTGTTTACAACCGAGATATAACCAGTTGTTTTCTTGAGTTAAGTTGCAGGCTTGCACCATACGTGCATATGCCTAGCCAGGTTAGTCAGATTCCAATGCAGCACTAGGTGCCAGTCATGCCTCCCAAGGTGGGGCGTGACAAAATATACTTAAATAGCGTATTTTATTTGGGCCAAAAATTTACTGTCACACTCTTTGACAGATTTGAATTCAAGATCCTTGTCACCGTTTATAATTTTGAGCGCTGTATTATCTCAAAGATATCATCGATGGTCATTTTAATATCGGTTCCAAAATGACATAAATTATTAAGATCTCTTCATTTTTTATTATTTTTAGGTACCCGAACCTTTGCGAAGGTTTTATTAATTATTATGTGATAGTGCTCTTTTAAAGCACTTTCCTCATTATTATGACCATCTTGATCATTTGCTCTTTTCTTTCTTCAAGGAGTTTTTAATTTTGGAGCCGATTGATCTATCACACTTCAGGCGTGTCATAGACTTGTCCTTTAAGGACTCTAATTTTCATTGTAGCATTTGCAGTTGGATTATAATATAGAGTCAGCAAATACATCTGGTAATTGATTTGCAATGTTTTTCAAATGAGTTATCTCTTGAACTTTAAGTTCGCAATTTTTTTCGAGGATCTAGATAATTCATCCTACACATAATTTCAGTTGCTAATTATCTCTCCCCCTAATGTTAGAAAATTTAACATTTACCCAACCTCATTTGAGGACTCATCTTTATGCGTTGTGGTGGAGCAAAATTGAATCATTTACCACATATTCAAATTCTTAAAATTAGAATTATTTGGTTTCTGACCCTGAACCAATTGTGATAGAGGAACCTTGTTGGCTTAATGCATACAAGTGTTGCTACATGGTAATAAACACATCTTATATCAAATTTTATTTGGGAGTTTTGTTCTCGTAGTTAATAGTTTAGCTATAATTAGAGGCATACAATTTCTGGTAAAACAACTTAGATTAAACCAACATTATCAACATATTTTATGATTGAAACTGTGCTCTTAAAATAATTTGAGCAAACAACCTTGCAAAAATCAAATTGCAAGTTGATATCAAAGGCACATGTGACCTTATCATAGAAGCATCTGTTAAAAGTATAATAACAAATGGTCCATATGGCAGGTGAACGGGCCCATATTCACCTTTTTATATGTTCTAAAAATTCAGGAGATACAATCGAAATTTTAGCTGGTATAGTGATTATTTTCTCATGAGAACAAACAACACAAGAGAATTCTTGAAGAATCTTTTATTTCTTCAACATATAACTGTGTGAATTC
>JACEIK010002114.1:214001-231055 GCA_018107945.1 Datura stramonium | reverse complement strand
GAGGTAACTTGAACCCTTACCCGACTCTGGTGACCTAGGCTAGTATAACAGACCCTTAGGTTAGTATGGTGCCCTAACGCACCTCAAATCGTTAGGTGGCGACTCTTCCCATTCAATAACCCTTAAGAGTTGTCACATGTTGTATCCCGCTTTCCGCAAGGAAAAAAGGGGGCGCGACAATAACAAGCTAGGGGCCATAGCCGTTACTCTTTAGGCATCTGCTATCGTCATCAGCACACTGCGGTGGAATTAGCCTATTTCTGACCTAAGCTTTACTATTGTTGAGGTTTATTGCTTATGGCCTCTCACACGTACTTGGGTGTTATTGCCAATCTTATCTTCCCTCCTGATTTACTATCGTGAGGGTCTAGGTGACTTATTTAAATACTAGGGATCTTAATCACTTTATAACACTTCCCAGAAGCAATGGTCCTAACCCCTCCTTTACTATTCATTCTGGGTGACATTGTGTTAATACTCGCTCTCTGTCATACTGAGAAAAGACTAGAAGGAAGGAAATAACCCTATCATTCTCTAATGGGGCTAAGGTGTGAAACTCAACAATCTCTAAAAGCTGGAGGTACAAACCTCATAATCACACAATCCCTCGCATATTCCAGGTAATCCCAACATTCCTATCATCCCTGTCTTATACTAAAGGTCTACTTAAGTAAGCCATCTCGTATATACATACCATACTCCTGACCTCCTGTACCGAGGATGTAAGAAGAACTGAGAACGATGTTGGCCTATCTGTTACCTTATAAGATTCCTGGTGCCCCGAGAGGATACCGGGGAGATTAAAAGACATCCGCTTTCGCCCTCAGGCTAGCTGTCCCCCAACTGTGGCACCTCATTAGTACCCTCTCCTGCTGTTGTAGCTAACTTGCAGTTGGTTGGAGTCTGTCTTATATCAAAAATTACTCTAGACATACATGACAATGAAATCTTAGGGACTCAACCCAATACAATTCGGCTCTATAGCACGATCTGAAAAGAAGGAGGGGTAACCATACTATCATGCCTCGTAGCCTCCTGCACATAAAATATGGTGCATAACATATTTATAAATAAGACTCTACTAGACACGGCTTGCAGACTCCCTAGGATACGATGTTGCTCTGATACCAAGTTTGTCATGCCCCACCTTAGGAGGCGTGATTGGCACCTAATGCCACACTGGGATCTGAGCTGACCTGGTTGGGCATATGCATCTCTGGTGCCTACCAGCGACTCAAAATCAAGAAAACAAACTGCTATATCTCGGTTGTAAACATAGCCTCAGGCCGACAAGGCCACGCAGCACCTGTAAAAGAAAAAATCTAACCCAGCCAACATAATAATAATAGGAATTTATGCGGGCCGACGAGACCATCATATTGTCTAGATATAACAGAATGAAAATCAGGCAGTCATATAAACACTACAACCGATGAGGCCACTAATTTAAAGTTATACTAGGCCCCACACGGCCAACATATAGAACTGAACATATATAAGCCCCATACGGCCAACACGAACAACTAACTGAAGATTGTAGTTTGCAAGCCTCTAAGAGTAAAAATATTATTCGGGACAGGGCCCCGGCCTACCCAAATGCTATACAAATAACAGGCATATAAACCTCTACAACTTGACAACTCCGAATCAAAGGAGATGGTCTATCTGCTCACTCCAATAGCTGCTAATGGAGATCCTGAACCCTATCTATCTAAACCTACAGGAAAGTATGCAGCGCCTCGTAGTTGGGCGTCAGTACAATATGTACCGAATATGTAAGGTAGTAACAAAAGCTGAATAAAAGATGATAAAGACTGAAAGTAAGTAGCAAGAAGGGGCAGAAGATAACCTGTAAGCTTTCTTATCCATAACTTGCATCTAGTAAATCACTACACGTATATGAGATGAAAATATACGACTATACATTCATAGGCTATAGTTGGAAGACAAGTATACAAACAAGAACCTAACCTGGTCCCCATAAGCCTGGAAGGTGCAAGCAACACAGAAACAACCTTTCGGGGCCCCCATAAGCCCTGGCAAGTATAATTCAATCTATATACCCCAATCCGGGTTCTTATGATTCTACTGGTACTATAGCCAACCTACCTGGCTTCTAGTTCGCATCTGAGCCTGCTAGACTCCTGTAACTGTGTCTGAGCCTGTTGGGATCCTGTAACTGCACCCTGTGCACACAAGGATCGACGGAGGGTCAGTGATGCCGATACGGCATAAAAGTAGAAGCCTATTCATGGATGGACTATAATATGGCCTTTGGGACTAAATATAGTCCTTCGGGACATCACATAGCTCCTTTGAGCAGCATCATATAGCTCCTCTGAACGATCAATAGCCCCTAGGCGATGACACAGTTAGCAACCCTGAAGTTGGTCAATGGAAGGCTGTCCTTAGGTGGGGTCAATCCCAACCAATATACTACATTTTAGTCTCAACCTAACCACTCAAAAGGCATATCTAGCTCTTAAATCCTAACGCGACCACTACTCGCCCCTAGAATAGTCTGTATAGCTGCCAACAAGCACACCCCATGTTCCTACATCTGATCAGAGGATCCTGGCAGTGATCATAATCCCTAATGGTCTAGACAGGATAGGGAGAGATCTGGAGTGGCCTAAATGATACTTTGAATGTCATTCTAGGACAATGATAGTTGATAATCGAACCATAAAGTTGCGGACGACCAACTATTTAGTTCATTCACTTAGAACAACTGTAGGGCTGCTACTAATCAGACATGCTCCTGAGCAGTCAGCCCCTAAACTTTCCATAGGCAGCTCATTATAATTCTTAGCCTGAAGGTAATATTGTACTACTATGGTTCTAGTTCGTTAGACCTTAATTTGGTTTGTTCAGGTTTCATATGTCTTCTCTAGATGATTCCTAGCCTCGTTGGTAGGTTTATCTGGACCTGGTCATTCGCGGCAACCTACACCTGAGTATCTATATGAGTAGGCTAGGGAGTTGGCCCCACATCCAACTACTAATAAGGCTCTCTCCTTAGGGTATCAACTGGTCTATCAGACTTATAGCAACTAGGATGGTTTCCTGGGCGACCTGTATAACAAACATTAAGTCGACTAAAACTAACGGTCACTGACAGTAGCCAATCATATGGAGGGTTGTTGCTCAGTTTGTTAGGCAACCCTGGTGCCATCAACTCGAGGATAAGCCCATCCTATCTAGATTTCGGCCTTGGTGGCGTCAAGGTACGCCATCGACCTCTAGGTGAGCTTTATTGACAATACAGGCGTTAAAATGAAAGTTATATCACCCGACTACGCCCTATGCTGTCCAACTACCCATTCGGCCCAATAGCTAACCATAGACTTCTAAAGCCCTGGCATGATAGCAAAACATCACAATACTTTTAAATAGTAAATAGATGGACTGGGGAAATCTCTATGACGCTCCTAGTGTTAGTCACCTTGAACATACCCTTTCCCTATGAGGGATACTATGGTATAACCTCATTACGTCTTATAGCATCTAACCACAACATTCATAATCATTATCTACTTGCAGCTGCTAACTATAACATGTAAGAACATTATCTACTTTCGAAGGCATAGGTCGTATCACTATACGACGAGAATAACTTGTCGAAGAGATAAGCCTTAACATACCTCAAATGCCAATTCTCGTTTATCTGATTAGTTCCTACCTGTAGCTAGAGATTCCACTCAATTGCATCCCTTACGCTGAGAAAATAAGGATATATTCAATACTAAGACTTGGCAATCAATGATATCATTCAATACTATTAACTATGATTCAACTCCATTTAATTCAGCCGAAAACTCACAATTTCTCGAGAGTTTAGAAGGTAGAAAGGCTTACCTATCACCTATAGCCGCTTAGAATTCAATTTGAAGTAGTTTCGACATCTTTTACTCGGCGGGGTTCCGGTAATTCGAGCGAATTTTCAATAAATAACTCCGCAGGGATGTTCCTCATAGGCCTAGAACTTTTATCCAATATGAATTTGCGTTTGGACGGAGTTTAACGGCGTAATTTGATGAAAAATCGAAGAAGTTGCCGCTCACTTTCTCTCCTCCGCTGAGGGGAAATATTTACAAATGACCAACTCAAGTCAAGGAGAAACTTATATATTATTGAGGCGGTGGGCAAGGGGGCGCGGTGCGTCGCCCATAGCGCCAAGCATCGGCCGCTCAAGGCGCCGGGCTGGCCGACATGGCGCGGCGCCCAGTGCGCCTGGCCTCCGACCCCGACCTCCTGCTCACTCGACTCTATACGCATACGTTCATTCCCCAAGCCTTTTTTCATATGTGTCATACTCTAAAAATCTCGACATACGTACGAACGCATCGGTTAAACGATAGGAACTTATGGGGTGCAAAACATTTTCTCTGTAGATAAATAGAATAACATAAGCTTAGGGACTCAACCCTACACAGCTTATCTCTATAGCACGATTTGAGAAGGAAGGAGGGCAACCACTCTATCATACTTCGTAGCCTCCTGCCTATAGAATGCGGTGCACAATATATCCATAAACAAGACTCTACTAGACACGACTTGCAGATTCCCTAGGATACGACGTTGCTCTGATACCAAGTTTGTCATGCCCCACCTTGGGAGGCATGACTGGCACCTACTGCCACACTAGAACCTGGGCTGACCTGGCTGGGCATATGCACCTCTGGTGCCTGCCAGGAACTCAAAATCAAGAAAACAAATAGCTATATCTCGGTTGTAAACATAGCATCGGGCCGACTAGGCCGTGACATACAACCTGCATAAGACAGCTAACCCAACAATCACAATAATCAAAGGATCCTATGCGGGCCGACAAGACCATCATGTTGTCTAAGTCATAACAAAAGGAATATAGGTAGTGATATATAAACTACAGCCGACAAGGATGCTAACATAATATATATAGGCCCCACACAGCCAAAAACGACAGGAAATATAGTCTCCAAGCCTCTAAGAGTGGAATAGTGGTCGGGAGAAGGCCCCGACCTACCCAAAAGTTGTACAACAAAATGAGCAAACCCTTCTAACTGACAACTCCGAAGAAAAGGAGCTGACTGATCTACTAACCTTAGATGACTGCTAAGGAGATCCTGAAACTCGTTTGTCCGTACCTGCAGGCAAGTATGCAGCTTCCCATATGTGGGCGTTAGTACAATATATACCGAATATGTAAGGCAGTAATAAAAGTTGAATAGAAGTTGATAAAAGAACTGAAAGTAATCAATAAGAAGGATAAGAGTTTAACCTAAATAGCCCTCACAATCTGAAGTATAGCTAGCAAGCAAATATACAAACAAAAACCTGACCTAGCCCCCACAAGCCTGGAAGGTATAATCAGCACATAATAACCTATTTGGGCCCCCATAAGCCCCGGCAAGTACAATTCAATCTATATACCCCTAACAAGGACATTATGATTCCACATGTAACTATAGCCAACCTACCTAACCTCTGGGTCTGCAACTAAGCCCTCTAGGCTCCTGTAACTGCACCCTAGGCCGACAAGGCTTGACTAAGGGTCAGTGATGTCGTTATGGCATAAGGGAAATCCATACGTGAATGGACTTCGATATGGACTTATAGGCCTGAATGTAGTCCTTTCAGACATTACATAGCTCATCTGAGCTATTTGTAGCTCCGTAGGCAATGATACAGTTAGTAACCCTAAGGTTGGTTAATGGAAGGTCATACTAGGTGGGTTCAATCCCGACAGGAGTGCTATATAGTAGTCTCGAATCTACCTGTAGCAGCTAATCACAATATACATGATCGTAACTTACTTTCAAAGGTATAGGTCGTCTCAACTATACGACGAGGATAACTTGACGAAGAGGTTAGCCTTAACATATCTCAATTGTCGATTTCCGTTCACCCAAATAGTTCCAGCTTAAAGCCGGTAATTCCTCCAAGTTGCGGCCTTTACGCTAAGAGAATAAAGCTATTTTGAACACTAGGAAATGGCTAATAACAATATCTTTTAAGGACATTAATACAAATCAAACTTTTTCCAATTCGGCCCAAAATGTACGAATTCCGAAGAACTTAGAAGGTAGAAACACTTACTTATCGCTTGTAGATGCTTAGGACTCAATTTGAAATAATTTCTACAACTTCTACTAGGCGGGACTCCGACAATCCGAGATAAATTTCAACAAATAACTTCGTAGATACGTTCCTCATAGGCCAGGAACTCGTTATCCAAGATGAATTTATAATTTAACGGAGTTTAACGGCGTAATTCGGCGAAAACCTTAAGAAATGGTCGCTCACGTCACTCCTAACTATTTGGGGAAATGTTTGAATGGTTCATTAAGACTTGAGAGAGTTTATATATAATTTGAGGCGGTGGGCAAGGGGGCGCGGCGCGCCGCCCATCGCACCAACATACAAGCGCGACGCACCGGCTCGTGCGCAGGCATGGTTGTGCGGTGTGACGCCCTGTGCGCCCTGCCTCCAGCCCCGGCCTCCCGCTCGCTCGACAACGTGCTCGTATGCTCATCCCCCGATCC
The DNA here is from genome assembly GCA_018107945.1 of Datura stramonium. Taxonomy (NCBI): domain Eukaryota; kingdom Viridiplantae; phylum Streptophyta; class Magnoliopsida; order Solanales; family Solanaceae; genus Datura; species Datura stramonium. Next base: position 224,528 of record JACEIK010002114.1, on the reverse strand, counting down.
CTTTCCCGCATGCGTCGTACTCTATTACTCCAACATACATATGCACGCGTCAGTTAACCAACGAAGACTTACGGGGTGTAACAATTTTTTTTTTGTATCTTATGAAATGTAGCCTTATAAAATTATGCCTTTAAGCATAATTTAGGCAAAAATTTATTCCTTTCGAATTGCTTTTCTGTGCCTTATGAAATGTTGCCTCATGAACTCCTGCCTTATGAAATTATGTCTTTAAGGCATAATTTGGGCAAAAACTTATGCCTTTAAGGCATAATTTGGGTAAAAACTTATGTCTTGCCAATTTTTTTCTGTACCTTATGAAATGTTGTCTTATGAACTTCTGCCTTATGAAATTATCCCTTTAAGCCATAATTTGGGCAAAAAGTTATGCCTTGCAAAAAAAATCTTGGTTAAGAGTAGTTTTGACCCTTTTTTGTCACTTAAAGTGTCGAAGGACACAAATTAAAGACTAAAAATTTAAGGGAAAAAATTAAAGATCACCTCAAAATAAGGACATTTATGCGAATAACCCGGAAGGGAACAACAAGCAAGCCCCAAATGTTAGACCAAAAATTAAAAAAAGAGCTTCATACGTGAATTTCATGAGCCTATTTACGCCCAATTACTTATTTAAAATGTAGCCACCTAAGTAAGGCTAAACTTCAGTCTTTTGGTCTAAAGTTTAATGCAAATTAACGGTTAAATCAATAATCGAATTATTGGATTAATGATTTGAATTATTGGTTTAACAGATTGATTATCGGTTTACTCACCCAAATTATTGGATTATTGATTCGGTTATCGGTTTGATCTTTTTCTTTAACAGGTGACTGATAACCCAATAATAATTTATTAAATTGTAATTTTAGTCATCAATATATAAAGTATCATAGCAAGAAGATGAATCAGGTGTCTATGAAAAATGAATGGGATGTTATTCAAATCTAAATTAAAGTTGATTACTTTAGTTGGGCTAGTTCTATATGTTTTCTCTTTTCACCCATTTTTTCTAGCTAAACATACTTTTTGACTTATGAGTTTTTTTCGTTCAAAATCTAAACGGTTAACCCGATAACCGAATCGATAATGATCAATAACTCATTAACTGATATCTTGCCGGTTCTTTAACAGTTTAGCATGTCTACAAATCGATAACCGATAAATAGAACCGATAACTTTCAAAATCGAACCGAACCGATCGATACGCAGCCCTACTAAAGTTGGATGAATTGCCAACTTCAAATTTCAAAAGTTAGGCTTTCATGAAGGCCCACTTCATTCTGAAGTAGCTAGAATTTATTTATTTTGAAGAATTTTTAAAAATAACTATAGCCTCATTAACAATTTATAACTATAATTTATAGCCTCATTAACAATTTATAACTATAATTTATGTATTTACTATTCATAACAACAGTTTGATTGTTAAGTGACTATATTATTGTTTTCATACGTTGCATCGACAAATATAATCTGAATATATACAAAAATACAAATAACAAAATTTACAGAAACTATATTCGTCCACTCTAATTTCAATTAATTCGTTTTTGTATGACTTGTATTCACTTACTTTTGATATAAAAATACAACAAAGAGAAGAGCCAAAAAACATAAATACAAAGAGGGGGGGAGCAGAGTCGCAATAGAGAGAGGAGAGATGCTAGAGAGAAAAGTATAGTTATAAAATGTGATTTCTAAAAGTAAAGCTATGAATAGTAATACATAGCACACGTTTGTTATACCATCTAAACTTCCCAGTATTTTTTTTTTTTTGAAGGAAAACGATATCAAATGTGATTCACCCATGAAAAGATTCCCCTGATTTCAAGTGTTCTATATGACCATCATAAATCTCAACTTGTTTGATACTTGTAAAGTTCTCTCTCTGTGATTTTCTTGTCCGTCACTTTGGCAAATATGTGATGCACTTGCCGGCCATACACATGACATGATTCTCAAACCTACAAGAAAAGGAGCACACAGGAGAGAAACAGTCACCCAAGAAAAAAGAAGCAATTCATAATAAGATATATGTACACAACAAGCATACTAAATTCATACCATTATATATGCAGTGCAGTTTGTGGTCCTTAATTTCCTAATCCGAAAAATGGAAGGAGAAGCTCTAGGAAAACACATCAAGTCCTTGGCAATATTCATTTCTTCGCTGGAATTAATGCCTTTTTCCTGCTCAATGCACATCCTTACCAACGTTGGAGCGCGAGCAACCAATAGCTTTACAAAAAGCAATTCAATTTTTGAGCACTCATAAGAATTGATCGTCAAATACTTGAGCTTGTTGAGTGGTCCGTCCAAGCAAGTTGGTCTTTCCAAATAATTCAAAACTTGTTCAACATTATCGCTGGTAGCACATACCTAATGGTATAAAATAAATACTGAATCAGTTAAACTTCTCATGCTTACATTTATAGATACCACATATACTGTTTCACCATGATAAAGTATGCAATAACCTGATTTAACTTATATACCTACCCTTGAACAAAAAAATTGTAAATCATCAGGTTATTTTAAAGATAGGAATACTTATACATTATGTGTAGGTTGAAAATCTAAAGAAACGGTGAGTAACATTGTACAATAGATTAAACTATAGTATCAGTGTAGTACTTTTGTTGCAGTGCCTTCTCGCTCCATTTAAATGGTAGGCACGAATTCAGATTATAATGATTTCCTTGACCATGACTACTAAGTGGATACCTTCTATATCATGTTAAAGGTTAATGGAATACATAAGATTCCGGGACAAGAATTTAGAGAGGAGTGAAACCGGTATTCAAAATGGCATGCTTACATTAAGAAATTCAGGAGAAATATATAGTGTTTTACGTTGCAGTAGTTATAACTAGCATCCAATGCGTACCATGCTATAAAGAAATACCAAGTCAATATGGATTCTCATGTTCACATATATGAAAAGTGAAAAAATCAACCAGATCATACACATATCAAGTTCATGACCACATGATTTTCCATTACTTACCCATATCTGAAGTTTACTCAAATTGGGGCAACTCTTAATCAACTGTAGAGCGCAAGAAATCTGACTCTGTTTTCCAAAGTCTATACCTAATGACAGCTCCCACAGACACGTAAAAGGAGCCCCCTTAGGAACTGTGTCTGCAGTCAAAAGCTTCAGAGCAACAGGAATTAGAATTACATGAACATAAATCTAATAAGATATACAAGTATAACAACATGTCAATTTCTTATCTACCTCAAGGTAACCTAAACCCATTTGGAGAGACTCAAGTGTAGCTGCGACACTTAAAAGAAACTTTTGCAAAGTTGATCTTTCATCATGTTTTGGATTTGGATTATCAACTGCTTCATCTATTTCAAGTTGCAACTTTCTCAACTTTTTGCAGTTCATAAAGAGATTTAGATTGAGACAGGGGCACTTGTGACCAACCAAGTACTCCAACCGTGATGAGACGATAATGTTCAGGTATTGAGCGCCACGACAGTCCAGCAAGGCTAAATTGACAAGAAGGGGACAATTGATAACACAAAACTCAGTGGTTGGTACGAAGGTTATCCTTTCCAGACGAATCGTTATTAGATGCCGCAAACCAACAAAGGAATTTGGTGGTTTGAAGACACAGTTGGAGAGTTCCAAACGTGTCAGGGTTGGACAATTAAGTACATAACAAGGCAATTTATAAGTACTATTATTTGACATGTGAAGGTATAGCTCCTTGACACCATTTCTGGTTATATAATGCATCCATCTATCAATATGTGCATATGAAGACATACGAACTCCTGAAACATCAAGATAAAACTTCACAATGGCTCCAAGATGTTGTAAGAGAATTGTATCTACTATTTCTTTGAAAACTGGTTGAGATTTTACTGCCAATTTATAGCAAAAGGCCTTGTTCAACCGCAGACTTGGAAGCATGCCCCAAATGTATCTCCATTTTTTGGACAAAATGCTGGTTTTTGCAGCGTCTTTGACAGGAAGAAGCTCAAGGATACGATCTATAACATTTCCTGGCAGTTCACTGATTCTATCTTCTCTTTCCCCTCCAACAACAACTCTTTTAGCATCTGCCAGAAGAAGTTGAATAATCTTATGACATGTTTGGTTAGAAGTATTGGACAAAATAATCATAGTATAGAGTATATCCATTGCTTATCCGGTGTTTAGTAGCTAATTTCAGTTCAAGTATAATTAACACATGTATGGTTTATACATCAGTTCTTGTATTATTTTATCCCAACATCAATGTGGTATATGCATAAAGAAGCCAATTAGTTATACATCGATAACACATGAAAATGACAAAAATACCCCTTATGATCTCCTCAAGCTCTTTTCCAAGCCTTCCTAATCAAACACAAGTTTAACGGCCTATTTGAACATACAAATCTTTTTTTTCAACAATTTTTCAGGTGAAACGCATATCAAACACACCTTTAATTTCCAAATACCCTTCTTCAACTTAAATTCAAATACAATCTTTTTTTTTTGTTTTTTAAATATCAGCAAATTCATGTCCAAATGCCCCAAGTTATACATTATATATCCAATTTTAACACAATGAACAAACCCAACAACAACAACTTAGTCAGTATAGTCCCAAAGAAATGGGGTCTGGGAGTATAGAGTGTCCACAGGCAGAGAGGCTGTTTCGTCTCAAGAACAATGAACAAACAAACGACAAAAAATAATTGATGCATCATTTGTTTCTAAGCGAAAAGACCCCTTAGGCTTTACAATATATGATCCAAAAGGGAGAAAAAGAAAAGAAGAGAGAATGGTGTACCTGGAGTCATGCTAATTTCTTGATGTTGGAATTTGTAGAAGATCACCAATTGCAAAAGCTGATGTAGCGTTATACTCTGGTAAATTTAATAGAAGGGGGTGGGATTGAGGATGCTGGCCGCTGGAGAGGAAGAGGAAGAGAATGTGAAGTGAAAATATCGCTCCTATTTATACTTAATCATATCAACTTACTATGTTTAGCGAATTAACCCTGATTTAGCGAAAAAATCAGGGTTAATTCCCATACAACTTACTGGATATTATAATATAAATGTCTGTAATTTTTATTTATTTTTAATTAATAAATTAAAGATTAATACAAAATAAGGATGTAAGTATTAATGTTAAATTTTTTGTTGAATAAGAAAAAATTAAGAATATTTTTAAAAAAAAAGGTATACAACAATAACAAACATACTCAATATAATCCTATAAAAGGAGATATGAAAATGACAAAGCATATATAAATTTTAATCTTATCTCAAAAATAGAAAAACTATTTTTAAAAACTGAAAAACGTATTTTATAAATACCTCATACAATTATCTTGTATTTGAAGTCAGACCATATTAAATGTAGTGTTGCGTCAAATTCATAAAATAATTTATCCAATGCTTTGAACGGTTGTGAAAATCTACACTTAGCTTTAGCATGCATGGAACAGAATTTGAACCAATGAAGTGTGCATTTGACGCGTATTAATTCACCTCCTCTTAGTTCAATTTATTTTTTTTAGAATTGTTTGCCTCCAAAAAAGAAGATGTTCTTTTTCATATCTTGACTTATCATCATTTTTACGTCGTAGAAATTAAAATAGAATGACATGGATAGAAATAAAGTATTTTGCAACGAAAAATAATATAGTTTTGGGCGAGGACAAACAGTAGTATCTGCTAAACTTTGCATAAAGTGATGGATAGAATATTTGGATGTGGAGAAATTTTTATATTAATGTTGTGTATATGCAACATATTAATTGTGTTTTGTCATTCACACGGACATGGAATTATGCTTCATACCGAGAAAATTGTTTATATATTTATCCACCGTCTAAGCTGTCCAAGAGATATGCCCTCGCCTATAGCCTTTGGATCATATATACCCCCCCTCCTAACGTACAACAACTCATGAATTGAACACAAAATCCCACAACATTTGATGATAGGTACTAACTCATGATTTGAAAGAAAGTATTTCTATTGAGAACTTCAGAGATGGAATGGATAAATACAAGAAAACTACCACTAAAAACATTAAAAAATGGAGGTGCAACTGGCATTTGTCTGAGATACAACAACTATTTTAACTTCTTTTCAGTTGCCTGTGGAAAAAGGGTCATCATTATCGCTCTAGCAATTGGCAGAAGTCCTAAAATAGCAATCTCTAGTTGATCTGAGGTGCTTGTCCTAACTGTGATTTGCCCGCTTTTTTTGCTGTTTAATCCGGCCCTAACAGCAATCTTGGAATTCCTTCCCACAGAGAACTGAGATTGCAGATTGCATCCCCATATGATGTCATTTCTCCATTTCATCAAAGAAAGGCCGAGTGAACTTTGATCCTGGCCAACGGGGTGATCTTTATCTCTCAGACGCAACTCCAAGTTGGCTCCATATGCTGCATTACCCTGACACCTGATGGTGCCAGTACTCCCCACCACAACTAACTGTTTACCTATGGCAAATTGGTCCTCCAATTTCAATCCTGTCACTAAATTGTCGCCCAAAAAAGTAATGGATACCCCTGCAGCTGTTTTATTCGTTTTCAGATTCTTCACTTTTGTTTCTCCCTTCAAAATGTAGGCAAGTTGCTTTCCTACAGTTTGAATGTCGAACCCTATCATAATTGATCCTTTCTCCCCCGTCTTTGCTGAAACAGATGAATCCAAGTGGATGTTGAACTCTTTCTTGTCCTTCGTGAGCTGAACAACTATTACTGCAGGAAACTGACCTGCGATGGCGAGGTGATCCTCAATGCTCACACCATCATATCCACAATCATGGTCCCAGCCCTGGGAGTCCAAAACAGGCCTTGCAAGAAGTTGAGACGAAAATTCTAAGGACCGGTATCTATAAGTGGGATTGTCCCCATCAAAGGAATTTGGGAGCACCATGTCAGGTAAAGGGATTGCTACTCCTGCTTGGCTCCCTGTTTCCTGGTCAGAACCTTCTTCCATGTAATCACCTATCTCTCCCTTGCCTTTCTTCTTCATGTCCCTAAGCCTTTTTAACTCCTCCCTCCATTGTTTCTTCTGAAGCAGCTTCACACGGTAATCATACTCATCAAAATATGCTCTCTTTTGCTCCTTGCTTAGCTTTGCAATTTGAGATTTCCTCATAGGTCTGAAAGGTGGAAGGTCATCATAATCTTCAACTTCTTGGTCAGAATCAGATGAATATGCCAGCTCAATATCTGAGTCCATATCCTCACCAACTTGATTGTTAGAGACTTTCGGATGAACATTTGATTGTAACAGTGAAGATAAGAAGTATGGTAAAGGAAGTGAACGCATGGGGAAACCAAAAAGCTTTCTGTGGTCATGAAGATCCTGATTTTTCATGATGGAATCTACTTCTGATAAAATCTTTATCGAGTAACACAGAAGCAGTAGCTGGGATCTCCAATTTTCTCCATTTGGGAGCAATATTTCTCCTTTGTCATTCTTTGGACTGACTGGGTGGTTTTCAACAAGAGCAAATGGACGACTCATCAACCCAGCATTCATCGTGTGTGGATCACCTATGGAGTGGTCAATTAACTGTTGAATGATACGGGAGCACTGAGCAACAAACATTTCATAGCTTACAGGATACCCCGAGGGTCCATCTGGAGGACATGAAGCAGCATGTGTCAGGGTAACTATGGCATTACGCCATATTGATGGACCAAGATAACTACTAATAGACTTCAATAATGGTAGATCACCAAGATCTCTAGACTGTGTGTCAATGCGGTCGACATAGAGGACTACATCAGGATTGTATTTCTTTATATATTTCTTTATGGACAGCAAAGTTCTCCGGTTAATGGATTGCTCTGGAAGGGAAGATCTGAAACCAGGAGTATCCAAGATCTTCAATGTAACTCCATTCAGTCGTCCAATTATCTCCTTCACATTGGTAGTGGCAGGTACAAATGCATCCACTGTTGATTTGGCTTCGCCAAAGATAGAGTTTATGGTTGCACTCTTACCAACTCCTGTTTTACCAATAACCAGGACATTAAGAGAAAAATTCAAACTGTCTGTATCCTCTGCTTCTAACTCCATAGCTACCTTCTGGGCAGAGTCGAGGCTGGATGCTTGAGAGGCTGACTTCCCAGCAGCGCGAACTAACCGGTATAAGACCTGTGCAGCTATGGAATCTTCAGGAGACCGGTTTAGCTTGTGAATGAGCCGCAAAAATTTCACTCTTAACTGTTGTAATTTCTCGAGCTTCTTCTTTTCTTCTTCACTCAAAATTCCTTCTGATATGCCTTCAGTCTTACTCTCAAATAGGGGAAACTTATCCGCATTGGTTGGCTGAGGACGTATAGACGAGTGAAATGTGGATCCCACGCTACTAGGAAGATCCAGAGGAAAAACCCGTGTACCATCAGCCAATGGAATTGTAACATTTCTACCTTCAGGTCCAACACCGGCAGCAGCCCTCAGCAGTGCAGCCAGTGCTTCTGCATCAAACATCTCATTCTCCTCACTTTCTTCGTCTGTATCTACCTCTTCATCTGAGTCTGTCACAATCTCACCGTCAACCTTGGGTAAATCACCCTGAGAAACCTCATCATCATAGTCGGCAGTGGCTGTTTGTTGGTCCAACTGATCAATGATAAGCTTCATACCACCTGATCCATTAAAGGTCAAACTTCCATCATTTTCATGTAAGAATGGGACTTCTTCATTTTTGAACAATTTGACTGGACCAATGTCTTTGCAGTTCTTTTCGAAGTCTGGATTTAAACAAGCCTCTATATGTTGTGTTTTATCTGATAATTTAGGTAGATCCTCTTCAACTGTGGAGGACCAAGTTACATTTGATGAAGAGTTTGCACTAGAATATACTTGTTCTTCAGCTGTTTGTGGTACTGAAATTTCAGTGCACTCCATGCTCTCTACTTCACAATCCTTGATGGGTTTATGAGAAGATTCAGTTTCAGTTCTAGTGGCAATATCCTGACGGTCACTTCCTTGATAAATCTCGGCCTCCTTACTTTCTGATTTCTGACTGTCCCTGGAAGCTCCAGTAAGTAAGATGATGCTGTTTCCAGAGTTCAAGTCATCAGCTCCAAATTTTGATACTGTATTTTCTTCCCTTGGGCTGGTGTAAGCAGTATCAGAAGGCTTAACATCACGAAACAAATCTGCACTTTTTGCCTCTGTACTCCTATCAAGAATTTGACTTGCTTCTGCTAAAAGCTTTTCATCATTGTCCAACTCTTGTCCCAACAAAATAGATTCTTTACTTGCAACTTGATACACAACTTGTCCTCCTTCAAAAGTATCATTTGCCTCACCTCTCTCCGTTATGAAATTCTGAACAGTGTCAATTTCAGCTTTAGCCTCTTCTTTACTGTTGGAACCCGAAGCCATCTTCACATTTTTTGTAAAGATCAAGTCCTCTGCCATCCCAGATTGTATCACATTGGCAGACTCTGATTCATCCTCCTCACCATCTGAAACATCTGAGATTCTTACTTTTGGAGCACTATCTAACCTCTCCAACACCACAGCACTTGGTATTCTAAAGGCACCTGAAACATCATCGTCTTCTAGAACACCAGTGCTCAAGCACTCATCTTCACTGTCCCAGGACAACTGTGCAATTGGAATGCCTCGAGTTGGGATCAAAGGAATTTCACTATCAACAATTGCAGTTCTAACAAAGGGAATGTCTTTATCAGAACCCTCCATGGATGTCCCTGTAGCTAGTTCAAGCTCCCCATCCACAACATAGGACTTATCACTATATTCATCATGTCCTTCAACAAAAGGTCTAACACTATATTCATCATGTCCTTCAACAAAAGGTCTAACACTATATTCATCAACACTATCATGTCCTTCAATGGTTTCTGCATACGGGTCAGTTAAAGAAGATCTAGAGTCATCATAATCCCCCACACTGCTATCTCGTTCAACAGTTTCTTCGTCTGGGTTTTTGACAAATGGTCTCGAAACAACAAATTGATTAACAAAACGAGTTTGTTCAAGATTTTGGTCATCTGGGTCAGGCACAAAAAGCCTTTCAGAAGCAGTCTCAAACTCATCCTCACCACTAACAAAGCCATCAGAGTCAAAGCCAGTGTCACTACCATAATAACTGCTAGTGGAACTATTCTTTTGTCCATTTGCAGAGAGAGAGTATTCAAAGTCAGAATCATCAATAGTAAGAGGAGCTCTAATACCTGTTGAGGTGAAAAGAGGGGCCTTTGGAGGTGGGCTCCCTTGTGTTGTGGAAAGCGGAACACCATAAATCTTTGAGTCCATGGTGACAAACAATATTTGTTTAGTCCCCTATATAAAAACACACACAAGAACACAAAAACAGGAGAAAAAGGGTACCAAGAAAGATGGTGAAATGGGGTTAGGCTAGGGTTTGGTTTTTTGGTTTTTCCAAGATTGATGTTTTGTGTTTGTTGGTGTATGAGGTCATGATTGGTGTGGTAGGATGGGGGGGGTATTTGGTTGGTATTGTGGTTAGAGAAGCTTACACATAAACATAAACCATGGCGATAAGGCTGAG
>JACEIK010002114.1:82755-95182 GCA_018107945.1 Datura stramonium | reverse complement strand
GTGTTTTCTTCAAATCCCTCTAAACTAGTGGTAGTCTTAAACCCTCTAAACTTGTCAATTTGATAATTTTTAACCCCGTAACTGCTGATGTGGCAACGAAAGTGATTACACTCTCTTTTAAACAAGTGAGGCTGGAAAAAAAAAAGAGTAAAAATCAGCTCTCAATTATTTATTTTAATGATCTCTTTCTATTTTTCAGGTCAATTAAAAAAAATTGACTCGAACCATTTATTATTCTAGCAGAATAAATTTTTTTTTTAAAAATAATGAAGTATCAACTGTGTAATATATTTTTTATAGATGAAATGCTATTTATTTCAATTTGTATTCTCTTTTCAGGCCTAAATCAATTAAAAAAAATTGAGTTGCATTATTTTTGTTCAGATAGAAAATAATTTAACTCGAGTAATGGAGTTGCAATTATGTAATTTTTTATTTATTGTTAAGATGCAATAACTATTTATTTTCTTTCAAACCAAATCTAGAATAAGAAAAAAAAAACTCTATTAGAGCTCCTTCATTTTTAGTGAAATAAAAAATTTTAGCAGATCAATGAAGTTTCAATTATATAATTTTTACAATTTTTACTTAGATATAATGACTATCTATTTCAACAATAAATTTTTTCTGATCAAAATATGTAAAATAAAGTTAATTATGATTTTATTATTTTTAGTAAAATAATTTCTTTATTTGCTTAAGAAGTAGAGTTTAAGCAAAGTTTTTTTGTACTAATTGAAAAATTAAATCAAAAAAATTAATAAATTATAAAAATTTAAAATATATTTTAAAAATAACACGTGAATAAAAAGTCTACGTGACAGTAAAGTATATTTCACTCTCTTATGATAATATGATGCAGAGGTTAAAAGCTATCAAACAATTAAATTTAAAAGGATAATTACTACTAATAATAATTTAATAAAATTTTAAAAAAATACATCTAATTTAAAAAGGTCTTTAACTAATCTACTTAAAAAAATTTATAATATATATCCAGATAAAATTTCAAACATCAACATCTCGGCCTGTGATACGCCATAAAACCAGTTGAACTGTTGAAGACCAAAATGTGTCTTATGCCAATTATTTATAGACCAAACACAATAGAAGATTTTTATTTTTCAATTATTCTAAACGTAAATAGCTTTTGCAAAATCGTATTATTTATTCCCACGCTTCAATATTACTATTACTCTATAAAAATGGCAGGACCTATTCATTTGAAACGGTTCTATTTCTGCAATTAATCCAAATTCCTTAGTCCTTTTCTCTTCTCTCAGTAATATAAGCCAAAGTGTCACTGCATATCTTCTCTCCTTGATCTACTCATATTTCCTTTTGAATTTTCCCAGAAATATCAGGCCAACTTTTCTATCCTTCAATAGAGCTTAACTTCTTTTCATTGCTCTTCAAATGGATGCTTTCGATTTTGGTACTGAGAAAATGGAAAACAGAGTTATTCTGATATTCCACAGTTTTAAAAGCGTTGCCAAGCTTTTTCGAATCGTTGAGCTCTGCGTTGGAGTTTTTGTGCTCTTATGGAGTTCTACTCGGCTGCCTTTTGCCGTCAAAATCTCCAGCGAGTATTTCCGGCAACTTATCTCCATAATACTTAGCCCTCTCTTCATTTTCCTTATTAGCAACGTCATCGTCCTCACTCTCTTCTTCAAATCCGGACGATTTTCCGGAGATTCCTCAACGGTCTCTAGTAGCGCCGAAACTGAACTCTACGACTCATTCGTCGAAAAGGAAGAGTGCTCCGGGAGTTTCACCACCGGAAACTCCTCCTCGGCTCCGACACGGGAAGAGACCGTCTACCAAGACAAACAGACTATACTTGAAGTGAATGCTCGGACGATTTCGGAATCAGACGGTTCCGAAGAAACAGAAACGGAAAGTGAGAAGGCTTTTTACTCACAAATTCCACGGAGAACTAAATCGGAGAAGTTTGAAAGGGGAAGTAACAAGGAAATATACGGAAAGCTCCGTAGATCGGAGACAGAGATGTACCGGAAAAGCGATAAATCCGGTGATCCGTCGGAAACGGTATATCCGGTGGATGAATTAAGCAATGAGGAGTTTCAGAAAGCCATTGAGGATTTCATTGCTAGGCAAATCAAATTTCATCAGGAAGAGAAGTTGGCTATTGTTCTTCATAGCTAAAACTAATTAAGTGGTTTTTGTATTTACTGTATTATCTCCTATTAAAAGAAAAATAAAAGTAAAAATTAGAGAACATAAAAGTAGGGGTTAATGTACAGAGTGTAATGAATAATAGGGGGAGAGGTAAATCTGATGTGGAAATAGGGGACAGTAGTTGATCTGAGCCGTTGATATTTGCAGCGGATAAGAAGATTCAGAAATTCCCTGAATGCGTTGTGCTCGCTGTTTTACCAGAGTGAGCTATGGTTGTTGGGCTCAGAAAAGTTAGATGTGTGCTTTGGTTTTCTATCTTTGTATTTAGATTAATTAATCAAGATGGAAAAAAAGGGGGGAATGTATTCTCAAATTCCCACTCATCTTATTCTTCTTCTATATTTTAAATTTCTTCTTTTTAGGTAATATTCCTCGGGAAAAAATAATTTAAAAGTTTCTCACGAAACTATTGTAATTTAGATAAACCTATAACTAACAAACGTTAGTCTAATGCTCGATATCAGCAAGACATCTAGACAAACTAGATCTTAAAAAAGTTAAGGAATTGAACTTCCTTCGCACCACCAAGAAGTAGATTTATTTATTTTTAATCTTTAATAAGGGGTTGCAGTGTTCTAATATGAATATCTTCTTCCAGCTAGCCTAATGTGTCTTCGGCAATGACTCAAAAAGGAAATTAAAGAGAAAAAAAAAGCATTTTATTCACAAAATAATGGTCGTTTGATGTAATGTAAATAATGACTAATAAAAGTCCACAGTGAAATAACAGAACTATGATTCTGCTATATGTAAAGGGGTTATTTCACACGATATTCACTTAATATATTTCATTTCACAAAAGTTATCAAACTATTTTTCATAATATGAATATCATTTAACTTTGTTCAAATATTGTAAAAAGTCACTATACTATTTTTCAAAATAGAAAAGTCATCAGATTTACATAAGTATTATATCAAGTCACTAAATAATTTTCTATATCCAAAAAAGTCATTTAAGCTCCCGTAAGTATATTATTGTTTTTTCCGGCATAATGACTTTCTATGATACATAGACAATGCTGACTAACTTTTAAATTATAAAAAAAGTTAACTTAATGACTTTCAAGAATGTTTTTCCTATTACAAAAAATTATTTAGTAATTTTATGATAATAAAATAAAATTGAGGGTGATAAAATTTCATACAACAATTCTTTTTTTTTGTTTGTTTTAATACGACTGCCTTGTTATAACTTCACTTCAAACACTAGCGCTGTCTTCAGCATTCCCCTTGCAATTAACCAACGAGTTCAGATATGATCATATCGCATAATGTAACGGGCCGAGTGTAAGAGTCTTGGGAACAAATTCACCACCAAAAAGAAAAAATTGATTCATAAAATGGGTCAAAATATGCATGTGATCATCTTCACATGGAGATTCTGTTACCTGTTGGACTGAAGTCGATGTCAGACTCAGACCGTCTTCAAACTGAAAATTCATTCGTTACTAAACAATGCATTTATATATATATTTTTTGGGATACGTACGCATGTATTATTTAGTCCATGTTAACTTGACCTTTAACTTGTCGAAGCTGCACAAGTTATTGTGTAAGCATTCACTAAAAAATGGGGTAACTATAAATTGATCTATCATAAATTCAACTTTCCAATTTGGATGACATCAGAAAATGGTGAACAAGCCAAGAAGTGAATGTTCATCACGTGAAAAGTTGGGCATACCAAAATATTTGGAGAGCACAATAGTTGATCTCTCTTCTTATCTGATTTGAATAATAATTAGAATTACCCAATTACTACTACTATTCAGGAGAAATCAGGGATTAATGAAAAGACTTTGACGAGAAAGAGTGTGAGTTCATTTGGAAACTTTGAAAAGACTAATTATGGAACATATGAAACATAAAGCTCAAACACTAAGTCATAGGTAAGGGACTTAATCATCATTAAGTTTTAGCAAATAATTAGGAGTCCCTTTTCACCGCCATCATTGATATCCATTAGCTCCCAAAATAATGATAAAGTCTAGTATACTATATGACATATAATTACAATTTTGGTAAAGAAATGAATCAGGAGTATAATTCAATTTCAAAGTTAGCTCAAGAATTGCTAATGTCTGACCACTAATCTCTCAAATATCAAAGTGGAACTCCTTATATATCCCTCGTGCCCAAAGCTGAGTATTTGGTGCTCACATAATTTAATATGCAAATTCAATATGAGAAAAAAAGAAGAGAAAATTGAGGTATGTTCTATTTTGATATCACGTAAAAATATAAATTTTTATTTTAATATAACTTTAAAAACTAACTCAAAAAAGGTGCATTGTCCAAATCATATTAAAGAGACAATCCATGCATTTCTTAAAGGTTATTTTGGGAGATCTTCACAATTTATATTTTATATTTAGTGTGAAACTGAGTTATTAACTTGACAAGTACCTTGAAGTTTACAACTCAGTTTCATACTAAATATAAAATATAAATTATGAATATCTTCCAAAATAACCTTTAAGAAATGCATGAATAAAATTGGACAATTCTCACTTTATAAGCTAATTTTTAGTGTTGAATTAGGTTCAAGATTCATTTCTTATGAGATGGGTAATTTTCTTATATTAATTTGGACAATTCTCCCATCATAGGCTTTTGGAATTGAGTTAAGTTCAAAATCTTTTTTATTTTTTTTTTACGAAAGGAGTAATTTTTTCCCTATAAAGACTAATCATTGCCAAAGATTCAGAAAAAAATTATTTTTGTAATGATTTAGGTAATCAAATTCAGCTACTATACCGAATTTTCACCCCACAGGCTACCCCCACTTTAAGATGGCCGTGCTTTGAACTTTTTGGAAAAGTGAATTCCAATATATAAATAAATAAATAAAGAAAGAAGAAGAAGAAGCAGCAGCTTTTAGAGTATTCTAGTGTGAACAAAGGGACAAGGCAGTATTTAGTGATCCACGCCTTGATATAATCTTCTCACTTTAATTATGTCCGTAATCTCTGTTCCAAAAGAGTCACTTTTACACTTTTATTTTTGTAATTAGTGATTAAAGAATCTTTAATTACCGACCCATTTGGATTTCTTCTGTTCAAACTTTCATTAATAAAATTCAATCTCTCTTTTCCTAATATTGTTTCTGGGAGACACCATGATTACAATTCCACCAAAAATTGCATGTGTGGAATTTCTTTTTTAGTAGTTATAAGACGGACATCTCGTTGGTTAACAGAAAGTGTCATACTTTATATTTTTGTTATTGCAAATGGGCAATATAATGATACTGTTTCCGTGACAATTGACAAAACACATTTTTTCTCTCCTTTTTAAATCTATGTGCTTTGGAGGGAAAATAGAAAGTATATATACTTATACTTATATCTATGTGCTTTGTAGTACATTTATTGATTGAATATTGATAATGGACAGAAGGGTCCACTTGCTATTGCTCCATTGTATGTGAGTGAATTCTCAGTTTAAATGAATTTGATATATTTCACATATGTATATCTAATTTGAGTTGAAATTTCAAAAAACATGAAAGTTAAAGTTGAATTAATATACTTCTTTTCAGATCATCCGCCTCTCCCCTCTGTTTTAAGCTTATCTTCCATAAATATAGCATTGATTGTTAAGCTTATCCCCTCTGTGTGTATGCAAATGATTGTTAAGTTAACGTCTTTGGACTCTCTTATATTATTTTGAATAATTTGTTTTTTAATAAAGTTAATTTTTTGTATTGAGTTAGATTTAATATTTACAAATATAGCTACTATATTTATAATACACAGAGACATAGCTACTATATTAATAATACACAGCTATATCGTTGAAATAATACCAAATATAGCGATACTGTAAATTCATATCTCTCTCTCGCTAATCACCTCAATCAATTTATTATAGATTCGAATTTATGATGATGATATAAATGTTTCTCATAATATACAAATGACACATAAATCAAATTTCATAAATAGCTATAGTTTGAATCATAGAATCAAATTTCATTGTTTAAAATTAATAATGGCCTAATTTTGGAGTCTTTGTAGAATTTTCATGAGATCCATAGAATTTTCACCGGATTAAAATTGAAAATAATCAAATGATTATTTGACGTTGTCTAAAATTCACTACCATAAACAACTTACCACATAAATTAAGTTGTTCAATGACCAAGAATAACCCACAAAAGAATATAGTTTCCTTTATTCATCTCAAAAATTTTATAATTAGTACATCACAACAAACACTCTGTACTGTTACTTGGGCCACTGATTTGGGCTTTTGCATATGTTGACAATTGGGCTGCAGAAAACAAAAGAGTAAGTCCAGAGGAGCCCAGCAGGCTATTAATTTTGAGAAATTTTCATAAATAGCACTGTCCCTGAAACTAATTACAGAAAATAGCGATATTTATTAAAATTACACAAAATAGCGATTTTTTTATTTTTTTTGATATCGTTTCCTATAAGGATTAGACTTCTATCAGAGTATCAAACCCTTAAAATCCTCCTTGATATATGTCATCTGTTACACCAAAACAGATTCTGAGTAATCAATGTCATTAAATTCAAATTATTAATTTCCTCTTATAATGACTTTATTTAATATTCAATTAACTAAACTTGCATATTTAATGGGAGAAAATCTCTCTCCATTTTGATCTCGATTGTTTTTTTAACCATATTTTAAAAAGTTAAAACAATTAATTCATATCCGCAAAAAACTTCAAAAAATTACAGATTTTGTAGGAAATTACTTTTTGATAAATCTTGATACTGATACATATATCTAAACTTAACTACCTACATTCAGAAATTGATACATGTACCAAAACTCATTCATCCAAATGAAAGTTATGTGTTTCACTGAAAATATTGATACATATTAAAAATAAATACACAATCAAAGAAACTATAATCTGCAAAATTCTATAACATTATATGTTTTATAAAAATTGATACAGTCATCATACATGATAAACACGAGGGTAATTTTTCAATTTATAATTTATTCAAGATACCGATATATGGGCAACAAAACAATTGGGCAAAGATTCCCTAAAGTGATACACAAAGCAAATATGGGTAATTTACATTCATGTATCACTGAAAAATATTGATACATACTAATAACAATTGGTATAAATGTATTGATACCCATAAAACAATACATTGATGCATTACAATTTTAGAATTATCAAAAATCTGATAATGATACATGTACCAAAAACTCACTAGCTAAAATAAAGTTATGTGTTTCACTGAAAAAGTGAAAAGACTCTAATACTGATACATGTATCCAAAAGCCCTCTTCTTGAAAAAAAAACCTCTTTCTTTCTCCTCCATCGTTTATCTTATGTTATTCTTTGACAAATTGATTCTAGGAATAGAAGGAAGAAACCCCATTTATTTCTCAGTTATTTTTTTTTGAGAATTTTTGCAATTTTTTTTAGAGTGTGCATCGAAGGAAAAGTAGCAGGTCAAGGTTTTAATTAGCGGTTTTGACTTTTTTGAGTTTTCAATCTTCTCAAAAAGTCGAAATGGAGAAGAACTATTTTAAAATTTTGCTTTGATTTCTTCGGCATGGTGACCTTTGCCGGATACCAAGAGTTATCTTCAGTGTTACAGCTTTGCCAACGGAGTCCTACTCTGCCCTTGGGTTAGTTTTATAGAAGATGATTCGCCCGTCTTTTTTAAGCAAGATTATACCTTGATAAAAACTCTAAAATTTTAAGATGTTAGAAAAGATGTATAAAGTAAGATAAATGAAATACACAACAAAAAGGGTAAAAGCTTACACAAGAATCACAGAATAATAGAGGATCTTGAGAGAGAAAAACGGATGAAAATCGTGAGAGGAAAAATTGGAGGAAATATTGAAAGAGTTCTGAAGATGAAAAAGCGGTATTTTAAATGGAGCAAAATATGGGTATTGAGATTGGAGAGAGAAGGTAAAAATGTTGATACATGGTAACCACATGGTAAAAGCTATTTGTGTAATTATTTTACTATTTTTTGTAATTTTTTAAAAGTATAGTTATATATTATAAATATGTAATAAGATTTGCTTAATTATGTAATTTTTTCATTAATTTTGAAAACTTGCGGTTATTAGGTTTACCGAAAATTCAACTCATTAAAACCATAAACGAATCAATTGATCAAAATTATTGAAATACATCATACTAAATCAATATTAAATTGAAAAGACCAATTTATACACACCTCCTACGAACTGTATATGTACCCTCTAGTTAGTCTTAAACTTTTAAATACCAATCAAGGAGAATATCACGAAATACTTGCAGAAAATTAGGAGAACAAAATTCAAAAGTCTATTATATCTCATCAATTCCTTTGAAGAGAATGTGGATGGCATAGAACATCAACTTACAACCGTGTGAAACCAAGCACATCAATTCCTTTGAATAATTTTTCTCCAAAAGTGGTTAGCCTTTATCTCTTCAAAAAATAATTTAACTCTTGAGTTCTTTCATTATCGCATTATTTATTTATTTTTCAAGTTTATTGAATATAATATATGTGCTTTTTTGTTTCTTCATTTGTTGAATTCAAAAATATTTTCAAGAATAAACTATGTTTTGTACTTTGTAAGTTTATATACTGTGAGTGTCTGCAAAGAGCCGATATCAAGGTGTCAAACCTTCCTGTCTATATGAGCTCTTGGTAAAGATTTGTCAATTATATCTGGAGTAACTTTTATTCCACTCGGCACCATTAGATTTCTATTGGATGGGTGGACTTGCAGGTTATATGTTTTTTTATAATTTTTATTCTATTTAGTATAAGTGCGCATTATCACTTGAATCTGTCATATATATATCCATGCCTTTTAATAGATTTTTTGTGCGAAAATTATATAAAAAAAAATAGAATCAATCTAATACTCTCCCCGTCTCAATTATGTGATGTACTTTAGAATGGACACGAAGTTTAAGAAATAGGGGCAGTCTTTTGAAACTTGTGCTATAAAATAAGTCATAGATGTTTATATAACTATAAATCATCTCACTAAAAGTGAAATAAATAATTTAATATTAAATTCTTACTAAATATAGAAATGTTTCATTCTTTTTGGAACTGATTAAGAGGAAAAGTGTGTAATATAAATTGGGACAAAGAGAGTATTAAAAATAATGAACAATCTCAATCAGGAGATTTTTTCAGTGCATCTCTATGTATACGATTAACTTTGCATTTGGATCTATCATGTAACTTCTGTTAGTGTGTAATGGTTGACAACTTTTAATATTTTTAAATATTTAAGTTGAGCTTCCTTTACGTGTGTTTTTATCGGGTGTATCAAATTTCTTAAGATGTACATAACAATCTTAGAAAAAACAATCTAGTGCACTAAACTCCCAGTATATCAATCTTGATCTTTAGAATTTCTCCACTATTTGTTAGCAATAAAAATGCACTTGAAATTTTAAGAAGAGTTAATTAACTTTTTAGGCCACTTACAGTTTTTTTTTAGTTTGATGATTTTTCAACAAGTGATCTTCATTTTTATACATAAGATATCTGAAAAGACCATTTTCTTCTATTCATTTTATAAGAGGCTAAAAGAACTCATTTCCTCAAAACACTCATCTAGTGTTGTACTTCTTGGATAGTTCATAAATGACAACATCTAATTCTCATAAATAAGATTCTCACACATCTAGCCTTAATCTATTCTGCTAGACAATCAATTGCGTGACAAAATCCTAATTCTCACGTATTGTGACAAAATCCCAATTTCCACATCGTTATAAAACCTTATCAACTATTTCACATGCCACCGAAATCCAACAAAAGTTCTTGCCTCAATATTTTCTTTATCTTATATTTGCTTTTATAAAAAATTCTTATTGATGTCAAGAAAGGAAGTATCCCTTAGTCTTTTCAATATTGACTTTAACCAAGCAATGTTTATCTATCGGTATCTCTTGATGCGACAAAAAGTTGAATAGCCAGCTTTTACCAATATATGTATACACGAAAGAAGGTTATGGACATGCTGATGTGGCATGCTTCTATTGTCACCTTTCTCATTTATCTTTTTTTTTTGAGCATTTTCTCCATTTTAAAATTATTTTTTAACTCATTTATTTAATTATTCCCACTATTTTCTCCTTCATCTTTATTATTTGTAATTATAATATCTTTTAATGTGTATTAATCTCTGAATAATTACACCGTTAATTAATTTTTGTACTTTTTTATATTCTATTTTTGTGCTATAAATAGATTGGGTGTGACTCTTTTGCTTTGTATGTCTTGCTTTTGATTGAATTTTTAAAAATGTCATATTTTTCTCTTTTAGAGTTGGTTAGTGATGATAGACACGATTTGATTGCCATTAATCCCCCCAAAAAAATGACGAGTTGATCAATCTGGATATGATATTTATTGACGAAAAAGTATCTTAATATATTATTTTTATTCTTCTTTATACATATTCTTTTAGAATCTTTCAATTCTCAAATAACTTATAACTTTCTTCTATTATGAAAATATGATGCATATTATAGTCAGGAAAAATCAAGTTAAAAGGTTCAAAAATAAGTTAGAGTGAAGATTTTTTATTTATCATCAAAAACTTCAAAATTGTTAAAATTAGTGATGAATATAGACTTATTAAAAATTAATTAATTATTTTTTTGCCCCTGTAATTAAAGACTTTTTCTTACCTTACAAATGTTATCAATGCTTAAGTTATTATCTGTTGATATTGCAGACGTTTAAATTATTGAACTGTATATGGAAATGAATGTCTAACCCTTGACAACTATATTAAACTATTTGAAGTTTTGCAATTTCAGAGAAACACAACCTCTAGCCCAATATATATTGCATAATTTCATGATTCACGATTACATGGGTGGCCCTAGCCTATAACGTATGAGTTGACGCGTATATGTATTGTATTGACAAATTTATAAAATATTTATAACTGTTTGATTGTGAATATCAATTATTATTGTATATTTAACTTAAAAGTCATTATACAAATTCATAAACCTCAAATTCTGTAGTCGATTATTTATGATATTAATACTAAAGCAATTACAAGTGTTTTGTAGATTTGAACTTAGTGACTAAAATGGATCCTTAATATATTAAAAATATTAAATATTAAAAATAACTTTTTTTTCGTAAATAAAATGAGAACTTTAACGCCGCGCAAAGCGCGGATAAATTTTCTAGTAAAAAATAAAATAGAGAACTCCAAACTTAAAATCTACTTAAACCATCATTTTNGCAGGAATATAGCAAAAAGAGTTAGAATTAAGCAAAGAGCCAACAAGACAAGGAAAAGAGTTTGGTTGACTTCTACGTGATATCCCTTTTCTACTTGAACTCTAATAGACCTTATTTGAGTTCCCTAGTTCAATTCTAGTGAATGTAATAGATTTTAATTGTAATTTCTTATCACTTTTCTTATAAGCAATTGTTGAGGTTGAAAATACTTTTTATGTTTGTTGTTTTTATTTTCAAACTAAGGGTAGCAACAATTAGGATTGTTATTGTAAAGGGCTTAGGGGTATGTCATTTGAATTGCGGTATAATTCAACTTAGTTCGGTGTTGTTTAGTGAAGTTAAGTTGAAATCCTATAGGGTGTAGGTCGTAGTTTTTACATACATTTGAGTCTGGCTAGTTTTCCACGTATAAGTCTGGTGTACAATATTTTCTTTAATCATTTATTTAATTTTTGCTAACCTAGTATAAAAACGTTTAAAGGAACAATGTCTATCAGTGTTTCCTAAAATTTTTGAAAAATACAGCAAAAGTTTAAGTGAACGAAAATCTAGTATAGGCCCAATTCACACCCCTCTTATATCTATTTAGCTGTCAAGTCTATCATTTTGGACTTTTCAACTAATTTAGAATTATTTGAGTCATACGATATTGTTGAATTGTTGTATTCTAGAGGAAACAAGTCAAGAGTTATACTGTTGGATCATCTGAATATCACAATGAGCTTGAATCTTCCTAAAGAGAGCGAGATATTCGAGCCTCAACATAAATATTTTTTTTTAATTTTTTTTTCAATTGTAATTTGTGATATATTCATCAACACTTGTTCTAATAATAATAAGAAGAGAAAAGGGTAAAAAATGCCCTCAAACTATGCTAAATTGAACAAAAATGCCCTCCGTTGATAGTTTGGTCCATAAATGCCTCCGCTGTCAATGTTTTGGTTCAAAAACATTCCTATTGTTAATAGTTTGGTCCAAAAATGTCCC
>JACEIK010002114.1:44929-68042 GCA_018107945.1 Datura stramonium | reverse complement strand
TTGTTATGATTGTTCGAATCAGTAAAAATAAAATAATTAAGATCCCCTTTCAATTAATATTTTTAGAGGGGCGGGTTAAAAAAATCACAAAAGTAATTTGATTAGATAGAAGTCACCGGAGTTTGACTCTCTTTAGAAATTATTAGAATGAGACAAGAAAGGGAAACTAATGAATGGGTGATATGGCGGCTTATGATTGGATCCTCCAACAAATCGATGCTGACGTGGACATTGAACAGCTCAGATTTGATCCCTAATCCAAGATCCAACTACACCCTACAACCTCAATACCCTCTCTTCTTCTTCTTCTTCTTCTTCTTCTTTCTCCAATTTTCCCTCCATTAATTTTCGCGTTTCAAGAGAAAGCATCAAAGATGTTTCAAGCAAGTGTGGTGAAATGGATTCTGATATATCTTGTAATCTCACCCACCATATCTATCATCTGTTTGTCAGACCTCCACTCCGCCAATCTTTTGGCTGCTAAAAGGAAGCGCATGAGCGACAGAGTTCGCAAGATGTAAGCTAAACTTGCCCCAACCGCATAATTTTTCATTCATTTTAGGAAAACCTATGCAACAACTTTGAAAAGATTGTTCATGAATGTTAACGTGCGAACTTTAATTTCCTTGACATTGCTCCTTTTGATAAATTCTGAATTAATCGCGAAGTAGATATCTTATGCTCGTTTACATATTCCATTGTTATTTACGAGCATATAAGAGGTGGAAAGTAATACAAACGTTGTCTTTTTTTTTTTGTTGTTGTTGGATTATGAGCAGATGGTGATAATATTTGGAAATTACTTGAATGAGATTATCTTGTTGCAAAGTGAGATTGTTAAGGGAAATTTTCTGCTCTGTGGCAGGTTTTACCATGCTTATGATAACTACATGATGTATGCTTTTCCGGTAAGACAAAGCTCTGAATTTTGCTTTTCCTAATTGACATTCCATCTTCTACTATTTAATAAAGGTCCTGACAATACCAACTCAAGGTGTTCTCTTTTTGCTCTCTAATAGCATGATGAGCTGAAACCTTTGACCAAAACATTCACAGATTCTCTAAGTGAACTGGGAAATTTGAAGGTAACTATGACTTAATTTAGACGAATCCTTATTAAAGAAAACAGGTCTTATTATCTTGGTATAATGGTTTTACCATGTGTTTCCATATTTTAGCTCGAACATCTGCCACAGCAGTACAATGGGTCAGCTCTTACGCTAATTGAATCGTTGTCCAGGTGGGTTACATTTGTTGTTCTTCTTGCAACTCAGAACCAATTTTATATTATGTTTATTTTGCACCATTTATTTTTTTACTTTATTTTTTCCAGCCTCGCAATCTTGGGTAACTACACTGAGTTTGAGAAGGCTATTATTTGGCTATCTGAAAATCTATCATTTGATGTTGATGCAAGGATAAATCTATTTGAGGTAATACATACATTGTCACATTTACATTTCTGTGTACGGTCTAATTGGGTGATTGTGCTTGCCTTTGAGCATCGCAATTTTTTCTTTCAATAGATGCTTTCAAAGACCACATTTAAGTAAGATTCCCCAGCACTCAATCGAGGAGGATCTTAATTTTTGGTCACATTTTATTCAATTCACTTAATAATTTTTCTTTTTTCCTGATCACCAATTGTAGTGCAACATAAGAGTTCTTGGAGGACTTGTTTCTGCTCATATTCTTGCCACTGATTCTACAAACAGGTTGGTTCAAGGAATCTATAAGAATCAACTCCTTGACCTGGCTGAGGATTTAGGGCGACGCTTCCTACCTGCTTTCAATACCCCAACCGGATTACCTTATGCGTGGATCAACTTAAAGGTACATATCATCAATTTTTCTGCTATGTTTGTGGTAAGTGATTTTGACCACAATGTATGCAAGAGCTGAAAATAATCTCCTCTTTAGGAGGTACTCCTGGACAACAGAAATAGAAAGCAAGGAAATGTTTGATGGAATATATTCAGTCAAAGAGATACTTCTTCAGGTTAATAAGTTAGTCTATGCTTTTACTGGAAGGTCAAGATATAAAATTCTAGATTGCCATTTTAGCAAGATATTCTATATCATGACGGCTAGCTTATTAGGAAGGAAATAACTACACCCTTCAATTATCAAGTTTGGCATCTTAACCAACTATAGTTATGAGCATAATAAAGGCAACCTTTTGTTGGGAAATGGAAAACACAACCTTTGGTTGGAAAAATAAAAGCAACCTTTTATGTGAATTTACTGTTGCTAATAGGTCAAGGGACTGGAGTTTGGACAAGTTCTTATTCAAGTGACTTAATATTATGATTTCTTAACTGAGTTCATTAACTTCTAAATGTGTTTATTTATCCTGCAACTCAAAGTTCTTTATAATCCTTGCGTCAAATCAGCTATAGTTTAGTTCCATCCAGATGTCAGTTGTGTGATGCGATTTTAAGTTACAATCTTCATGATAAAAACTATCCGTTGTTGCGATTTGTGTTCCAACTTTAGATCAGCTCATCTAATTTAACTGTGCTGGAATTATCCTGATATCCAAATCCTTGCGCGACTGAGAACCACTTAAAATAAACTGTTGGAGTTTTAGGATTCAACATGAAATCAGCCCATTAGCTATTGAATTGAATTTAAGCTGCCTGCATAATCCCTTCAATATTTGAAATAGGAATTACTTCAAATATGCTGCCAAGTTTGATTTTCTTTTTTCCTTGTATCTGCTAATACTTTTTTGCTACACACTGTGACAGAACTATGAGAATAAAATTCTATTGGTTTATGAGAAAATTTTTCTTGCACTTAATTAGTTTTAGAATAGTTTTAAAGATTTTAGAAACTCACATGCCACTGCTCAGTCCATAAATTGCACTACTGGTATCCCGCATCAGTTTTTGCATACCAAGTAGAACCCATTTCTGGTAGAATTAGTAGGGTCATATGTTGCATTGGCATATGTGGAAAATGGATTTATGACACGTTAAAATGCAAAATGTGACAGCATGGTGTAATTGCAGATGAGACAACAGAAACGAGCACATCTGGTTGCGGTAAATTATTTCTTCTTTCCTACCTTACCTGTTTATCTATTTCCTTGAACTTTGATAGCTTCCATCAGATATATTTCACTAGCCTCAATCAAGTCTTATCATAATGTTATGTGGATTATTTTTTCATGTAATCAGGTTCTCTAATCCTTGAAATGGGTGCATTATCACGTTTAACTGGTGATCCAAGATTTGAGACAGCAGCTTTGCGTGCACTTCGTAAGTTATGGAGTATGCGGAGTTCTCTAAATCTTCTTGGAACTACGCTGGATGTAGCAACTGGAGACTGGATTGAATATTCTTCCGGAATTGGAGCTGGTATATTTCTGCAGATCACTTTTAGGAGACTTCTCCACAACCATTTTCTCGATTTAATCATGTTTACTTTGTCTAGATGTCTTCTGATTCCATGGTTCTCATTTGCCTAGATAAATAATGTCTCCACCTTCTTTGATTTTCTGTTTCTCTTCACAACATGCAGTCTCTTGATATTTCATTTCTTTTTTTGCTGTCTTTAGGTGTGGATTCATTCTATGAATATCTAATGAAAGCTTACATTCTTTTTGGAAGAGATGAAATTTGGAAGATGTTTCAATCTGCTTACGTGGCTGTGCAGAAATATTTTAGACATGGCCCATGGTACTATAATCACACCTTATTTTGAAATTTTAGATTCTTTATTGTTGTATGTATTGCCATCATATTCAGCAGTTAAGCTGATTCTTGGTGCCTTAGCCTTTGTAATCCCATTCCTGCTGGTGGCAATTGTCTAGAACAGGAATAGAAAATGCTGGAAACCATCTCCTTTGTCCTTGTCCTTTATTCTTATCTGCCTCCTTGAAATTCGTCTATTGTAGTCTGTGCTTCACCAAATCTACTGTTGAGAATTATGTATGATGCATTAGTTTTATCCTGGAATTCAGCAGGGAAGACCAAGATCAGAATATTTAATTGAATGTAGGTATCATGAAGCTGACATGAGAACAGGAATAGCAACATACTGGCAGCTCACAAGTCTTCAAGCATTCTGGCCTGGTCTGCAGGTAAGAAGGAAATCTTTAGCTTATAAGTTCTTCCAAAAACTGATATAGTTCTTTGTCAAGATTGAGGACATCTAGTCCTCTTGTGCATATCCTTTTTCTTTTATATACTACTGTTCTCCTACTTATGTAAAAGAATAACTCTTAAGGAAAACTATTAAGTGGTAACCGACATGATTCTTTTGGTTTCAGGTTCTTGTTGGGGATATCGAGGCAGCTAATTCATCACATCGCGAATTTTTCAAGGTGTGGAAGAAATATGGAGTGCTTCCAGAGAGGTAAAGATGTTTCTCCTCCGTTCTTTCCTTTGTTCTTTAAGTCTTTTTTCTGCTTGTGACTCTGCTTTCCTTGCAATAAACTAGCTTTAGCATGTTTGGTTTTATCTGTGATGGTTGTTTTCTTAAAGGAACCCTTTTAATAATTTAGGTATCTGCTGGACCATCAGATGTTGCATCCTACTGAAAAATACTATCCTTTACGTCCTGAATTAGCAGAGTCCACATTTTACCTATATCAAGCAACCAAAGGTGTGCAAACTCTTATTTTTAGATTTTGCCTAGTCATAATTTTAGTTTCTTCAAAATAGCCATATCTTTGCTTTAAATTTTTTTTAAAAGCATCCCTTTTTCAAACCTTGAATAATTTAATTGTTTTCCTGTTAACAGATCCATGGTATATGGAAGTGGGTGAATCAATAATGAATTCCCTGAATGCACATACAAGAGTCAAAGGTGGCTTTGCCAGCATTAGGGATGTGACTACAATGCAATTAGAAGACCATCAGCATAGTTTCTTCCTTGCAGAAACGTAAGCCTTTTGTATCTTCATCTTATACGTTCAAATCATGTAAAATGGAAACGGACTGATCTTTGGTGAAGTGCCCTCCTAATATGACTGATCATTCATGCACTTGTAGCAGTATAATTTTTTTTTCTGAATTTTGCAGGTGCAAGTATTTGTATCTACTTTTTGACGACTCTTTTCTACTTAATCAAAATTACATATTTACAACTGAGGGTCATCCCCTGCCGGTTAGAAGCAATTGGCATGAGAAGTTTCCCAAGGCTTATAATCTAAGTAACGGAAGTTCTACCAGGGTACATTTTCCTTTCCATTAACAATTAGGATTAGTCTGTGTTTTCTAGTTCTATAAGTAAATTTGTTTCTTCTCTCATGACCTTCTGCCTTTCTTTTCCATGCTCTTTTTCTTCATTCCCAACGGAAAATGGGTGCATCCGTGTCAGTCCTTAAAGAGAAGTAGTTGTATATGCTGCATCAGATCACATACTTGCACATATTAATGTTGGCCCTTCAGTGTTCATATATCCTGCTGTGCCTGTATCTTTGTGATATTCTTTTTCAGTTTCTTAAGTATTACTCTCTCTGTCACATAAAGCACTGTTTGACTTGGCAACAAATTTAAGAAAGAAAGAAAGACATCAGAAATTTGTGGTCTAAAACACTCCTTAACCATTTGTGTGGCTATAAATCATTTTATTAAGGGTAAAAATTAAATTTTTAAGTTAAATTATTTCTAATTATAAAAAAGTAACATTCATTTTAGGACGGGCTAAAGGTTTGTCACATAAATTGGGACAGAAAGAGTACCTAGAGGTGGGAAACGAGTGAGGACTTAATAAACCATCCAATGCCAATCATTTTAAATGGGATCGGTGATTAAGATTTTATAAGTTTGGCATTTTCTTAATTAAAGACCATTGAAAGCTTTCTTTTTTTCCTTTCACATTAGACAAATGCTTTCTAAACATTATTTGCCTCTTTCTTTCCTGATCAAAAAAATGCTTTCTAAACATTATTAGGCTGTATTGCCTTAGATTTGAAATTTGATGGCAATTAATGGCGGTCAATTGGTAGTCATTAGATTTATTTAAGTGGTTGACTGCTAGTTGCAGGGGTTACCCATTTTCCATGTTTTTCCTTAACGTTCTGTTGAAAGAACAAAAAAACAAATTTTGGCTCCAAACTTTTGACACAATAGTTAAGATAAGAATTCTGTGTTATAATTGGGTTAACTGATTTTTACTGAAACAGGTTTTTACCCATATTCTCATCTACTCATAAACGTTCTACCCTCTAGCATGTTACTGGATAAACCTAAAGGAAATTAGGGTAGGGACTTTGATGATCTAGGGAAACATTGAAGTTGATAAGTGTGTCACCTGCTGACTTTCCTCTTGTTTTGGTCTGTTTACAAGTTCTAGCTTAGTTGATTGCACAACTTTTGTCATTTACACTAGTAAAAGAAAATCAAGTGAGCTCTAGGGATGACAAATTATTCAACTTGTGCAGAATGGAAAGCAGATAAAACGAACCAGTGCCATGTCACTTCAAGTTTGCCCGGCTTCTATGATTCAACACGAATCGAATGAAAGGCGGCTTGAGAGTGCGTGCCACATCCCTGACAGTCGTGCTGATCATAGATGTTTCAGTGAA
Source organism: Datura stramonium (assembly GCA_018107945.1). Lineage (NCBI taxonomy): Eukaryota > Viridiplantae > Streptophyta > Magnoliopsida > Solanales > Solanaceae > Datura > Datura stramonium. The sequence continues at coordinate 61,504 of JACEIK010002114.1, read as the reverse complement.
GATGATTGTGGTATTGATGCCAACACCTGCAGACGGAGATCATGCAGTATGGCCGGATATTGTGGTCTCTGGTCGTTCATATAAAAAAGATGTACATCCTCAAAATCCTTTTGCAACAGACAAGATACACAGGTTTTAGGTAAATTGTTCATTTTTGTACACTATATCTTAATAGTCAAAAGGTATTTTAAGAGCATTCTGATGAGATATAGGTCAAGATGAAAATGTAAAAATACACTTCAATAGCTTTTGTCACATGAATTTTTTTCATATGCTTAAAGCATTACAATTTACAAGCATGCTGGAGTTCAGTTAATCAAGCAGTTATTGACTTTGTAATGTCTGGTAGCATGTCTTATGTTAGCAGTTAGAGCATGGTGAAAAGAAGAGAAAGAATGTGGAAGTTGTTTCTTCATTTAGCTTTCAACTTTTTCTTGTAAAAATTCAGAAATTTCTGCTGTATATGTTTCGGTTTATTATCTCTTCAGATGTGTGTGTTAATTTTTTCTTTCTTTCTCATCTCCCGTAACATTTTGTTCTATTTGAATCAGCTATTGGTTCACTCGCGCATTTTTATTGTTTTTAGAGGTATTAACTACTTGTTTTCATTATTAAGAAGACTGGCATGGCAATTTGTACTGAAAATAAGATGAAAAGCAACTTCTATTAGCAATACTTTCATATTCCTCACTTAGAAAAATATACTCAATGCATTCTCATTAGACATTTCCATTGGCATTTCACTATTTTTTTTCAACAAAAAATTTGAAGCTGGTATCGTTGTTGCGCAGAAAATGACCAGCAGCAACTGCTACACCTCATTCCCAAATGCCCAAGCACCAAAAATGATCAAAGGAACACTTAATATACTTTTTTCCAGATCTTCCAAATATCTTCAACTACTCTATGAAAAGTAAATGAATTCTCTTCTACCTAGATATAATTTTTAAAAATCACAATGTTGTTTTTGAAAAATACGTATTTAGGCCTCGCTTGGTAGCAGGTTTAGGTATGAGTTATATATGTATTAATTTTACATAAATAATGCCATGTATGGTAGTTGATTAGGAGGTAATTTTTTATATATAAAATTTATAAAGTGTTTGGTTTGTAATTTAAAAATCTGTAACTAAGACATGTATAAGTTATGAGGAAATTTATGTATTATTTTATGCGAGTATAGAAGATGGAATAAGTAATACATAAATAATTTAATTTTACATAACTAATCTCTATATAAGTAATACACAAATGTTATCATAAATAGTTCACATATTATTAATATTTTTGTATCTCTAACATCTCAAATACATACTGAATAATTTAAGTAATTGCGAATATGAGTTCAAGTGAGTAACAAGGCTTGTGAAAAATTTAACAACATAGAAAAATAGGATTGTACTTCTACATTTAATTTGTTGTCTTGCTTTCTTTTAGTCAATTTTAAAAAAATATTTTATTTTTTATAATTGCTTTTCAACTTTTCACGGATCCCAAACCTACAAAATTAAAAAGCGTTTTGATACATTATACATATATTTAGTTTAAAACCACAGATTTAAAAATTTTATTTTTATTTTCTTAAATTTAGAATTAAAGTTAGGATACGACAAGAAAGTTCATCCAATCTCCTTCACCAAAAATTACACTACATATATAATTAATAGTATTTTTATATATTTAATAGATGTTTAATCTTCTTATACTATTTGTATATTTACTTTTTATATTTTAAGAATTTCTTTAACGAGAATTCTAGCCACATCTCTAAAGATATGACGCGCCCATCATAATTCATCACTTATGAAATTATAGTTACGTTAATAAATTGAATTAAATTATCATTATATTTGATAAATAAATATCAAAGGTGCTGCTGTTTGTGAAATTTTCTCAATTATTTTTACACAAAATTTAAAGCACGGAGCAAAATTACAACTTCGAGCTAAGAAAGATAGCAGATAGGCTGATGTTGTAAACAGTGGGCCGATCCGCTGATTTAGTGTCGTAACAGGTAAGCACAGCTGGACTCCAATGAACTGTGATGGGATAGTGAAATGACAAGCCTGTACCGTACCCTATTGGCATCTGACATTGTATCTTTTTTGTTTCTCTTTTGGGGATAAAAAGAGTAGGTACATTCGGCTCAGTTTCAGCCATGACCCACTTTTATTGGGCTCCATCGTCGTTTTCGTTGATCTCTGTTGTCCATACGTGTTCTGAAGAGTTATTAAAGGCCCAAAGTACGGCCATATTGTGACGAATATTTTTGGATCCAAGGACGGTGGCCCGTCATCCAAAAGACACGTGAACAAAGGAACTGTTACTGCAAATTGCGATGGTCTGGCTCTTTCCTCACTGGCTGTAATTACTATTGTTTTTCTTATAGTCCTTTCTATAGAATGTGACATGAACTAAAATTTTAATTTATTAATTTTAATATTATTATTTTTTTAATTCGGTTCGGTTTTTGGTTATTGAATATTTTAATAAAAAATTTAATATTAATATGAAATTTTAGTTAAAATTAATTAATGTTATACTGAATTCATAATTGAAACAGTGATTCTGCCGCTTCATAAGATCCTAATTTAAATACTTATATTCAATAAAGTTTAAGTTATATATATCATTATTTACATAAGATTTACTTTTCATTTATTATATATTTTGACTTATTATAACCAAGTAATCCATTTATTATTAAAATTTTTTAAAAAGCAGATATAATTTAATTCAGATTCAGATTTCAAAGAGTTATCAAAAATCAAGTTGAAATGGCATCAATCTCAAAGATTTCGGTTTACTTATCTTTTGATCACAAGGAAAATGGGTGGCAGGTGTAATAAGTAGAAACTGCAGAAGCAAGAGAACACATGTTTTCTCATATATATGTGGGCCAAAGTTGCCAAATAAAAATAGAGATATTGTGGCTTTAACTCCATTTGTTATTGAAATGAAAAGGCATGTTTCCTCAGATTTCTTAAGTAGTTGTTTCCTCAAGTAACCAAAGTTTTGTTTGAGAAAAATATATTTAATGTTTTTAAATTTCTCTCTGGCCAAACATTTAGCAAAATACTGTATGTTTATTTTCTTTTTATAAGAAACTGTAAGTACTCTCTCTTTCACCGTAAGTATCTTAATTTAATTGGGCATAAGATATTAAAAATAATTTTTTAAATTTTGTAATTTTAAGTTAAATATTTTATTTTTTTTATTTGCTTTATTTATATTTTTAAGTTTGAAGTTTTTAATTTATTTTGAAATTTACAATTTTGTTTTTTAAAAGAGATTTTTTTTTAAACAAGTAAAATAAATGGGAACACTTAAATTGTGAAGGAAGTACATTTAAGAGTTTCTTGATAGAGTATATAAGGGTGAAGTTGTAAATATGGTGTAGTAGTTTTGCTGATATTATATTTTATGGATGGTTTTAATTTATTATATTAAATAAATAGTATTCATAATGATAATAGCTCTTTTCTCCCTTTGTTTTATTTTTAATTGTTAAGATAAAATTTGCACATTCAATAAGAAAAAAATTAATATAAATGATAATTTGACTAATAGACACCTATTAATTTTTTGGAGACATACAATAATTATTCTTTCACATTTTTAAGAATGACTTGAAATACTAAAGAAATTCGTTTGATTCTGAGGTTAGAGTTATGCGGATATTACTAATTCATGTGATAGTTATGTAGGTATTAATTATGCAAGTATTAGTTATGTAGCGTTTAGTTATAGCAAGATTACAATTACATGAATTATTGATTATTGAATATTTATTTGTTGTAAATTAATGTATATTATTTACAAATAAATAAATAAATAATAGTATAAAATTATTGTATAATTATTTTTAAAGAAGAAACATGGAGGTGTAAGATATACACCGAATAAAAGAAATGGATCAATAATGATATATATATATATTTATATAGTATTGTTACACCCAGTAAGTTTCTAATGTTTAGACAACATGTCAAATGCGTTGGTTAAAGAGTTTTAGGTATATCTGTACGAAAGGAGCCGGAGAAAGGTCGAACGAGCGCGGAGTTAAGCATGCGGGAAGGCCGGATCGAGTTTGTCAGAGAAGGGAGCAACGATGTCATGAACCCCTCCACTGGCGCGTTGGGGCGTCGTGGCTGCAGATGTGGCACGTTGGGGTCAGTGTCACGGACCACGTGTCATAGCCCATAGTTATATATATATATATATATATATATATATGTTAAGTAGCTTCATTTGGTTTCATACGAGATATATATGTTCATCGTCCCAACTGACAAAGTTACGCCATTTTAAGAAGTTAATTTCCTCAGATTACCTTGTAATGGTTAGAATTCAAATTAACCCGGGTATCGAAGTATAAGGTTGCGGGAGCATTACTACGGGTTTAGTTTCGTGAATTTCGCACAGGAGGAATCGTGGCTTTGTAAATAAAGTTGTTGGAATTGCTCCAAACTAGTGTCGAAATACGATCATAGGCTTAAAGTAAGCATTTCTCCTTACGGACTTTTGAGAATTTACGAGTTTTCGATTGTGTTTCGTCAAGTTGAACTATGGTTAATATTTATATATAAGTTATTTTCTACGAATTTAGTATTGAAATTAGCCTGGTGCTATAATAATACGGTGCGAGTTGAGAGGCTTGATTGAATCTGTTGAAACTACTTGATTAATCAATAATCGGCGAACAAGGTATGTTAAGGCGGTTTCTTTCGGCTTAAGTTAGTTTTCCTTAGCATGATAACCAGTTTAGTCAGTAAGAATACTACAAACGGAATTATTATGATTAGTTGTTGTTATTAAGTGAATCGGTATTCCATGTTAGTTTGGGATGGATTATGCATGTATAGCCTTCATGGCCGACCTAGAAGATATTAGAGCGTGTTGGCGCTGCCAAGGGCGAGATGAATTGCTCTACGGAGCGGTATCTCTTGGGTCGCGAGGGACGAAGATGAGGTCCCAAGTCTCATATCTGCGTGGTTGGCTTTATACACCGTCCCGAGCCGAGACTACTTGCAGTGCGAGATAGCTCGAGTCCTCCGAGACTCGAGATCTGATTCTGATCGGGCAGAGCTAGCTCGGTTGCGGACTCGAAGTTAGTAGGACGACTATAACTATTAGTTGACGTGTGACATTTGATAGGGGGGTATATAGGCTGAGGTATACTCCTTGGGGCTTATGGGGGCCCAGGTGGGTTATTTGTGTTAGGTTGTACCTTCGGCTTATGAGGCCGGGTAATGTTTATGTTTAAGGTATTGATAGTTAGACAATGAGCGTTCTATTACTCAGGCATGATCTCTATTCCTTCATTTCGGTTATTCTCAGTTTTATCTCTTTATTTCGGTCATTTGTAGTTATAATACTTACATATTGATGCAGTATTGTGCGGCGCCTTTCTGATGTGCATTGCGCCTGCGGTATGGATGGTAGAGGCAGATCGCTCGTAGCTCGGTCGGCATCATCGAAGCGGTTAGCTTCTTTCTTCGGAGCTTGTAGATATGGATAGGTTGGGGCCTGTCAGGCTATCATATTACTCCTGAAGCTTACAAATTGTTTCTATTTTCACAGTGGTTAGTTTGTTATTGGCCGTGTGAGGCTCATGTGCTTTAGTTTACGTGCGCGTGTGGGGCCTCGTTAATTGATAGATTCGCGGCCTTGTCGGCCATAGTTAACCTTGGTTTTCTCTCTGATTATAACAAGACATCATGGTGAATGTATGCGAAGCCGTATAAATTAAATCGTTGTTGTTTCTAGCTAGTGGTTTTCTTTATAGGTGGATATAAGGCCTTGTCAAATTTGGAGGTTGTATTCTGACGAGATATATAACCGTTGTTTGCTTGATTTGAAATGCTTCACTTGTGCGCGAGCCTAGTTAAATTGGTTAAATATCCTAGTAGAGGCAGTCTATCGAATTAAATAAGATTTTAATAGTAAATTGATAGAGATAAATGTACAAATTTTATTATTTTTATCGATGTATAACCAATACCCATATAACTTATTCACCTTCTACATAAAATTATACATATATTTCCTCATAAGCTATGTAAGTTTTGATTATGTAGATCGGTGCTAAAAATGCAACAAAGCTTTGTATAATGCTAATACATGAATAACTTTTATACAACATTTGAAACCTACAAACCAAAAAAATATTGTATAATATTAATCTGATAATACAAGTTATTTATGTATTTCCTCAGATACCCAAATAAGTGGTGTTTTTAGTTTAATAGCCATTTCCTTAGCCAATCGTTTGGATAGAAAAATGTATTTTTACATAGAACTTTTATGTAAATAAGTGGTCTTTTGGCCTTTTGATTTTGTTTCAAAATAAGTGGTGTTTTACATAATCAAGAAGATATTAATGATGTTCTTTCAATTTTATCATATTTAGCTGGATAGAGTTTCACATGTCGAAAGGAAATATTAAGTGGCATTTTGAAGATGTTATTAGGTATCTACAAAAATATATTTTACGGCCTAGAAATGAGTAATTTTTAAGGGTGTGCTCAAGTGACAGCAAAACTTATTTTGAAACGGAGTGAATAATAGGATTTATAATTTGACAAATATACCTTTATTAAGTGATAGATATTTTTTAAAATATACAATAATTATTTTTCACATTTCAAGTGACTAAAATACAAAGAGTAAAGTTGAGTAAAGATAATTAGTGAACAACGAACTTTAAAACTAATATTATTTTAAAATAATTATTTTTAATATCTTGCGGCGATTAAAGCGGAGCGGAGGAGTATATTGTAGGTAGGTAGCTCGAGTGGCATACGTACAGAATAGTTGAAGAAACACAGCTGTTAATGCAAAACATTAAACACAGCCCAACTAGCATGTAAAATCATCAGAGAGGATACTATTAATGAGGGTCCCCTCCCCCCTCGCGGCCCATACAATTGAATGATCATGACATCTTCTCAACTATATATAAAATGATGGATCGCAAACTGAATTGGACAAGAAGGAGCTGCAGTAACATAGTTACTCATGGCGATGTCGATGTCGATGTCGATGGCGATCCGTGTAGTCGGCCTCCTTTTCTTCTGTTTTTGGCTACTGTTAAGGCCCAGGTAAAAAGAAAATGTCTTCCTCTACGCGGAGTACTTAATTAGCTAGTTTACTGGACTGGTCTTTTAATTAATTAATTCCACTATGCATAGCAGATTTCTTTAACGGATCTCAAGGATGTTGAAGATAAACCTATGTTGGCCTCAGCCAGGCATTTCGTGTACCTCTTTTAACTTACTCTTGTTTTCTTTTTCTACTCCCTTTCACACCTTGTTTGTACGGATTTTAAAACTTATGATCTTACATACTCATATTAATTATTATTTGTATTGTTACGAGACTTAAAATTCGTAGACCTGCAAAATTTTAATGATTGTAAATTGATTAAGAAAATATATAATGTGTTATTTTTTAATCATGTTCAAAGTTGGACATTTGAAAGGTAAACAATTTAACTTGAGGCTCAACATAGAGTGAGATTAGTCTAGATAGTGTATCATGCACTCATTGACCACAATGTAAAGCTTTTTTTTCATTCTTCAACAGTGAAACAAACTAAAAACTTATTTGAATAAACGTACGACATGAAGTAAAAATATTTTTATCTTACCCAAAGTATTATCTAGGTACTTACCAAGTTATTTTAATTTTAGAAGAGACTACTCGTTATCTAAACATTTTCTTGTTTTCCCCTTTTCAGGTTTTAACCAGAGGAGCCAATAGGCGGCTAGTTCAAGACATAGGTGAGTCATACAGTGCCAATTTCTTTTGCTTTACTATGCATTTTAATTTATTTGTTTGCTTTTAGTTCATTTAAAATAAAAATATTTTTAATTTTTTATTTTTTTAAGATTAAAAATATTTTGATACATTTTATATATATTTAATTCATGATTATAAGATTTGAAAATTTTACTTTCTTAAATTTTATATCTAATTTAAATCAGATAAATAGGAGTGAGAGGAGAATTACTATGAAAACTGTTCTTGTAAGGACCGTTACTTAACAAGGATACAAACAAACCTGCATTTACATTTTTGAAGTAGGTGGCCGTGCTTAAGCAATTTACTAATTGAATAAATGCACCTCTGATGGTTCAGTTGACCGGGCAACTTGAAGGTCACATTAATTGAACTACAAGTGCAGAAATTAAATTTGCCACATGGTGATGATTCCCAGGTAAAGCAGGTTAAAACTATCGTTTCACCACACATTTTGAATTTTAATGCTATTAATTTACTGAATTTAATTTCAAAATTAAAAAAACCTATAAAAATAAGAGGGGCAAGTTGCACCGTAGTTTTTCTTGGACCATTTTTAATTTTGTTTGTTAGTTCAGTGGGCTAAATTTGTATTGAAAAAACAGTATATTTATCCAAAGGTTTCTCTAAAGGCAAATGATGATCCTCATTAAAAGTGATTTACTGTTTGCAGTTTTGAAGGTTGCAAAATACATGAACAATGGAGATCTGGTCTTAAACCTGCACCAGCTCCACCTCCAAGCCAGCTGGATTGTGGAGGGTTGTGCAAATACAGGTGCAGTTTACACTCGAGGCCCAATGTGTGTGTAAGAGCATGTGGAACATGTTGTGTAAGGTGCAAATGTGTGCCACCAGGGACCTTTGGCAACAGAGAGATGTGTGGCAAAATGTTACACTGAAATGACAACCCATGACTCAACAAGACCAAGTGCCCTTAATTATGATATTTTTCATCTTTACTTATTAAGTGGTGTGTACGTAGTTTGTGGACTAAACATTTAATTTCATCATATCTTATAAGATGGAGTAGTACTAGCAAATCAAATGTCTGGCTAGATTGCCATATCTGGCTGCACCAGTCATGTGCGAGTTGCTGTAATTTGAAATGTACTGTAAGATGTTATGTGAGTACTATATTGTATCAGCTTAAGTTAAGTTTTCTCGAGATATGTTAATCCTTGATGAATTTTCTTTTACATCCAAATAACTGCTAAAAATTCAGCGCGAAGCGATGTAATAGGGGAGCGTAGGGGAGCAAATAAATGAGGCGGGATAGAACAGGATAATTTTAATTTTAAATTTTTCCAAATAGGGCGGGGCAGGCAGACAAAATATGGTTGACCCGTTTATTTGATTCTTTTTCCTTAGTGTATCTGGGATTTTCTCAGATGGCAAGCATTTTTTGAATAGGATATTTTCTGGACATTGCAGAGCTTTATAGTCTTAGTGGGTATTAGCCTGCAAGTTGGGGACTGTATGTAATTTAGAAAAATCTTTACTTCCCTTATAAATTTTCAATTCTTAAACAATTATTTGTAAAAATTAAAATAAAATAAAATACTGTATAACTATTCAAACATAACTTTTAATTTCGTGAACTTTTTCCCGAACTTCAACTTCTAATGCCCATGATATGTTCATATGGTGTGTCATATATGTAGGGTCTGCATAATCATGATTGGTTTGAGGTTTTTAAATATCAGATTAATTGTATTGAGATTTTAAATCTATAAATCAAATAAAATCAATAAGGAAACGTCAGGTTTTCAATCTTGAGTTTTAGATTTTTCAAGTTTTCAATTAAGTCTTCATACAAAACAAATACTTATCCTTAAAAATGCTTCTTTAATTCTGGTAACATACAACTATCTAAGGTGTTTCTTAATTAGAAAATAACATAACTATGAGAGAGATATTAACATTGTACTTCAAAATATTAACCAACAAGATATTAAAATCGCTTAAAATAAATATTGCTAATTAATGAATCATAATGAAAGCGATCATACTCTAAAGGAATTAAGTCATGTCATACTTACATAACTAAATAATTTTAAAAAATTAAGTTATGTGTTTACATCCAGCAATTAACCAATGCAAAATTAAAAGAATAGATATCTAATATTATTGTCATTTCCTATTGTTGAAATCATTTCTTTTTAGCATCAACATTGATTTAGTTTTGATTTATTATTTGTGTTATATAACAAGCATCTATGAGCTATAAAACTTACTAGATCATTCAAAATTCTAAGTCAAGTTTGAAATAATATGTTAAAAGACAAAATTATAAAAAAATTAAGAAGTATTTATAAATTACATAAATATATTTATAAAAATTATATACACAAAATGTCGGGTTGGTTTGGTTGGTTATTTTTAGTTAAAATAAACCAAACCAATTATAGTTGAATTTTTTTTTTCAGCACCAAACATCTAATCAGGTTTTTTCCTTAATTTGACGAGATTATCAATTTGGTATAATTTAGCGATTTGCTTTGTACACCCCTCATATATGTATTGCAGCTTTGCTGCAAATTTCAAGACTTTGTAATAGAGAACAAATCAGCAAAATAAAATGGGATGAAGCGGCGGGCGGGCAAGCTTTTTAGAAAAATACTACATGGTAGGATAGGATGATCACAATTTTAACATGTCAAGTTTGCGTCACCTGCCTCGCCTTAATCTGCTCTACTTACATCCCTATCTATAATTGCGTTTTTTAAATTTGAAAGTTTCAAATTTTCAATTAAATTCATTGTAGAAAATTAAAAGCTATGAGATATAAAGTTGACATGATATAATAGATACGAATTATCATATTAAAATTAATTTTAAAAAATTAAAAAAGGAAATAATGATGTGATTATTTAAAAGTTGAAATATTTTTATTTATTAGGAGTTCGAACTAAAAAGTAACTTTACGTATTTCCAATAGTAGAAATTCTCAATAGAGTTGGTTGTCTCGCATTTTTCTCGATAACTATGGGACAATAGAGTTCAAGATTCACTAGTTAAATTCTGGATATAATATTGCTTTCTGTTTTTAAATATAGCTTTAGAGTGATTTTGGTACGACTTCATGACGGTAAAGAAAATGTGATATGCACAGGCAAAGAACAGTGCAACCGTTTAAAATTTTGATGTTGATTAAAATAATTTTATTAAAATAGATTTGTGACAAAATATGTCACGAAATTCATCGGATCACCTAGTCACAAATCTCGATGATCATTAAAGAGTGGCTACTAAATTGTGATGATTATAAGGGATCGTTATAAAATTAGCCAAGTTAACTTATCAGTAATTCCAATCATCACTAAAAATTAGCCATTAAATCCTTATAATTTTTGATGGAGTCGTCATAAATTTGAGTAGAACTTTTAGGGAAAAGCACATAAAATAGATCAAAAACTAAATCAATTAAATAAAAATGAATTGTTTCATATTAATTATCTGTAATATTCAATCGGCACAAAATAATTACAATTTGTGCCCCACTAAGTTCTCGAGTTTTCGTCGCCAAGATATCGTAGCGGTATATGAATATACTTGTGGTGTTATCATGATACATTTCATGACGGTATATGAATATATTGTGATGGTATTATGAAGTATATCGCGACGGAGTATATGGATATATTGTGATGTTATCATCATGGATAAGGTATATCTCCTGAAGAGTTGCTCAGTCTCAGTGATACCATGATATTATAAAATATACTATGACAATATCATGAAGGATGCGGTGTTGTGTTATTTAGATGCTAAATTAAGCCAGTGATATGTTGATGATGTGAGATATCTGTTGATGGAGTATCATGAAAGATTACAAGGCGGCTGTTCTGTAAATAATTAGTAGGATATGAAAATAAAAAAAGGGGTATATAAATATTTTACTCGATAAGACTTTCAAATTTATAAATTTTAAAATTTTACTAGCAGTTTCTTCAAAATTAACGCAAATAGTACCAAATCAACTTCACATTTAATATTGATCTCAATAATTTTTAATTTGCTCGATTCAGCTCCAATCTTAAAAAATCAGCGGATTCATAGGGCAATAAAACCCAATATTGGTAATTTTCAAGTTTGTTCAACTAAGCTAATGCAATATAACTATAAATAAACAATATGTTTTGATTTGTTTGAAGAAGATGAAGGAGGAGGTGATTAAGCGGGATTAAAATTTTATTAGTAAGTCAAAATTAAATGGACATCATAATAGCACATACGTACATATAGTAAGAATTAGTTTATCGAGTATTTATATCAAATTAATAAATATAAAATAAGTATATATATATATATATATATATATAATTTTAACACTTAACTTTAGTTAGAGTGGTAATATTTTATTTTAATTTCTGTTCGAAGTTAGACTCTTCTGACAATTTCAATTATTATCTAACAAATTAAAATTGCTGAAAATAGCAAATTAGGTGAAGTGATATACATATATATACTTTTTAGCCTCAACTTTCAATCAAGTGATATGTACATTTTATTTAGGATAGGTTGTGCCCAAACGGAAGATACAAATAGGAAGAAGTATCTCAGTTTGTGTAACAATTTTACCAAAGTAAAACTATAGCTTCTGTGGCATAAGAGCTAAGATCAATATTTGATGACTCTACATCTTTAGCAAAGCTGAGATGTTCCTCAATATTGACTACAAGTTAAATATTTTTAAAATTAAATATAGCAAATAATATACTTAAATTAAAATCGGCTACACAAGTTTTCCTTTGTTTCGAACAGTGTAATTGTAAACTTCTTCAATAAATTAAATCATTTGCACAAATGTCCTAAAATTAGGGTATTTAGTCTTTAATTTGGGTTTTCGATATTTTAAGTGACAAAAAAATGTAAGGCATAATTTTTATATGGTGTGCCTCAGGCATAAATTCACACCGTTTATGCCTCGTAAGGATAGAGATCGATGCGTGATATGGTTAATTGTGAATTTGTGTCTTGGGTATAAATTGTGCTTAGTGGGCAATGTATAAGGGGCGGAAGTTCGGCAACATGGTGTGCTTGAGATTCAAGTTGAGCGACATGAATTTGTGACTTGAGGCATAAATTTCTAGGGCATGAACTTGTGCTCAGGGGACAAAAGTTCAACAATATGATATAAGTTAAACAATATGAATTTGTATCTTGGGGCATAAGTTCATTAGTAGTTATAGTTTGCTTAATTTATAGCAATTGTTCTAAAATTCGCGTTATATCGCTGATGCAATTTTCTGAAGTTCGCGTTGTATCATTTGACAACAATTTCATTTTGTTATATCTAGACAACATCTCATTGAATACATTGTATCTATTTGATCAATAATATATCAACAACATTTTTCTTTGGATAAACTAATTTTAGAGCAAGTTGCTCTGTATGAGTGTATTTTCAATTCTTTTGAGTGTATGGGCAATATGTATCGTCGTATTTATCACTTATATTTTATAAAATATACTTGTATCATGACGAAAAAATTATCATAAATTTAAATTTACAATAAATTAATTGGGTTGATTGATGAGAGAAAAGTGATAAGCGAACAAAAGAAAGAGAGAGACGAGGGAGGGAGGGAGGAAGAAAGAAGAGAATTGAATGAATTTGTTATGAAAATGATATTTATCATTATATTTGATAATATTTTAAAATTATAACTTATAAATTTATAATATAATTGCTATATACATTATTTGTTTAATTAGGTAATTTTTACTTCTTCTGGTCTACTAAATTGGTTCACTGGCCCAATTAAGTTTCTGTTTAGAGGATGAGTGTTTCTTAAATTCTCTGGGCTAAAAGTACCTCTAACCCAACAGAAGCCCTTTTCCAGATCAATCCTTGATTGAAGTACACCAAATTCAGAGAGTCAACAACATTTTTTCATAAACAAAAAAAAATGATACTTATACTCTACTATTTCTCAGTTAAATAATTAACTCTCGTTATTAGTAATTTATGTTTTTAATTATAAATATAAGAAATATTTATTTTAAATAAATTGCCCGCTGTTCGTGCTAGACACAAATAAATAACAAAAAAGCCTTACAGTTCGAGACTAGAAAGTCTTTGAGCCATGCACACTTAAAAAATTAAAATATTAATTTTAAAATATTTATATATAATATAATTTAATATATGGTAGCGGTCGAGAATGAATGCTACGGAGGTTGGAGGGAAGATAGGTGTTTCCCGAAAAATGAAGAACACGATCAATATGAAATGTCATTTGTGAAACTTATTTTCCTACGTGATCTCTACATAAGTCAATTTTTTTCATTTAAAAATCTTACTTTCTTTAAAAAATATTTTAAAAATTTTAGATGACAAACACATCCTTAATTTCCGAAAATACTATCTTTCTTCAAATATTTTTTTCTCACACATTAAAAAAAAATGATGAATATTTTAGTTAAATGCGTGGTTAATACCATATGGCTTGAAGAACACGCAGGTAATTGATATCATAAGATATGTGGATTATGCAAAGAAAAAGTAATAATTAGTATGTCAGACTCATGATGCTTTCTGTTTTCGGATATACATAACATTGTAAAGTAGTTGGCCTTTTTTATCTTGTCAGTATATATGTTGCTAACGAGTCATATTGGCTAACCTCCTCATGAACCATGTCTTATTAATTTGAAATATTTAAAAAATATTAAAAAGGATTACAAGTTAATTATGCATATGGAATTGTTTGATTATTAATTTAAATTTATAAATTTAAAATTTAATTATTAATTTTTATAAATCTGAAATTATTATATTTCAAAATAAATTGAATCCCATTTAAAATGCCAGCAAAACTTAAGCAGATTACATTTTTAGAGCCGGCAACTTATTAATTTTTTCCCAACAAATATTTTTTAATATCAATATAAAAATTACTATTTTCTTGAAACCGATCCTCAATTACCTAGATTCGCCCTTATCGTAGGCATGCATTATCTATATTCAAGAATATTGCCTTCCATATAGGTTGATAAGCGAGGCTCAAAATGGGGAATTTAATTTCGCTATACATAGAGAGGGTATATGATTTAGCTTAAAAATTAGTTAAATTAATTTTAAGTATTTTTTAAATTTTTATAGTATTTAGTTTGAATAAAAAGTACTTAAACAAAAGTAACAAGTGTTTTAAAATGTCAAAAGCTAAAAATTGTTTCTCTTCTTCTCATTCTCTACCTCCAATGACACATTTCTTCTCTATTCCTCTTGTCGAGTCTTTTCATCATTTTTTTTGCACTTTGCTCGGATAATTATTGGTATTTTCAATCTATTGGTAAGTTCATCATTAAGGTAACATCTTTTATATATCTCCATCTTTAATTTTATTTTTGGTGAAACAAGAATTGGACGGCGAATCTGTAATAAGTGACACTGAGCGGTTTTATTTTTAGCGTAATTGAATGCAATTTTATTTTTGGTGAATCTATAATTTTTCCTAGCGATTTTGTAATTTTATTTTCAGCGGAGAATGCGTAACTTTTTCCTAGCGAATATGTAATTTTTTATTTTTCTGCCGAATCTATAATTTTTCGTGAATCTGTAATTTTTTCCTAGCGAATGTAATTTTATTTTTCTGCGAATCTATAATTTTTTCGGTGAATCTCTATTTTATTTTATTGGACTTCATATTGTATTCTTGTTCTCTTATATGATATTCCTTGTAAACTCTATTTGTATTCTTGGGGTCTCTTTAAATTTTTATATATTTTTTTCATTTGATATCGAACTCTATCTATAGCTGACACAAGTTCATAATTTAAAAATGAAAATGTACAATTCATTTGTTAAATTTTTAAGCAACAAAAAAGACACTCAAAGTTTTGACAATTTTTTTTGTGCATATTAGAAAAAAATAATTAAAAATCTAAAAAGAAAAAAAAATTAAGGTAGTATTAATTCATGTAAATTATTTTATTTGATTTACAAATAAAAAACCAGAACTATCTAATAAAAGTAAAGGAGATTTACCCAATTTTATTCAAATTATATATTTTAAAAAATAAAAAATATAAAAAAACTAAAAAAAATAAAAAAAATAAAAAAAATAAAAATATTTTTAATTTTTTCTTTTTTTAATATTTGCTTTTATTAAAAATATCATAGTAATTCACTCTTTAAGGTGTTAACAACTTTAAAAGCATTACGTCATTTGACCAAAAATAAGTGTATGACACTTATGTACCAAACATAATATCTTCTTCTTTTCAGTTTTTAGCATTTTTATGAAAATAGTAATTCACTCTTTAAGGTGTTAACAACTTTAAAAGCATTTCTGTCATTTGACCAAAAATAAGTGCTTAACAGCACTTATGTACCAAACATAATAATAACTTCTTCTTTTTTCAGTTTTAGCATTTTTATCGAAACACTTAATTGCTTAATTGTAAAATAAGTTTCAGCACTTTAAAAAGTATTTTACGCACTTATGTTTAAAAGACATTTTTTTCCAGCTAAACCAAACGGGCTCATAGAACTCCCCCAACTAACTTAATGGGCGGGTTACATGAGTTTGAGCGAGTTTTGCCATCTCTATTCCTTTGTCATTCACCTTTATCGATTTTTTTATGTATCTCGATCTTCCATTATTTATATGGAGCTATTTTTTCTACTTTATTTGAAAGAAAGAATTTTTTAAAATTTGAAAATAATTTAATTTCAATTTCTTATTTTATTGTTAATGAGAAATTTTTACAGTCACACAAATATTATGACATGTTTGAAGCTATAAATTTTAAATATCTAATTAT
>JACEIK010002114.1:20843-31087 GCA_018107945.1 Datura stramonium | reverse complement strand
GTATTTGGGCCAAATTTTATTATTTGGGAATTTTTAAAAATTTAAAATTTATCCCAAATTTTTATATTTAAAAACACCTAACTATTTATGATCCCAACTAACAAATTTCATTAAAATTCAAGTCTAAATATTGTCCCGAAGAAGCCAAATAGGAACCTGCGACGTTATGTGGAAAAAAAAAAACTTGACAAGCTTGAGAAACGCACCATACATGACTCACTCAACTTATGTACTGTATTTTTATTTATGATGTATTTATTGTTATTTGACTTTTGTAATGGTAATGTGAGTAGAAAAAGAAAAATCATGAGATCGCATTTTGATATGTCTCTTGATGTAAAATCTCTATAGATATTTTTAATAGTTTTTAGAACTTATGGGTATAAATCACATTTCTTAAAAAAGTGAAATATATTTTTCAAAAATTATGGCCGTTACATGGTGAAATTTCACCCAAATTTGACTTGCCAATAATATTTGAAAATCTTTGTCCAAATGCTAGCTCAATAGTCATTTCCAAAATAGTAAATTTGTTATATTTAAAATGTGATATAGTAAAATAATAATATTAATTGCTCCTTAGAAAGTGTATCAAATCAATACTGAAGAAGAGGCAGAAAATGAGATCTCTAATCTTTTTTTAATGTAAATAGAAAAAAATGATATTTTCAAATCTCTTAAATGTAAAAATGATGATTTCTTACTTGTAAATAAAACTATCTTACAAATATTTCAATAAAATTATTTTATTCCTTTATTTATTTATTTTAAAAAAATTAAAAAATTATTATTTCCCTCCAAAAAGAGAATAGTTATTCCATTCACTTTGTTGTGGCATATAATATACCAAATTATATACCCAATTAAATATACGAGCAATAATTATTCGTACTGCTCTTATAAGTCTTTATTTACAAGTTAAAAACAATGGGTACCAACTTAATTTAAATGAAATTCATTACGACCATAAGTTGTACCTAACTACTACTTAAATTGTCCTTAAATTAAGTATTCTTTTTTTTCAAGAACAAGAAAAAAAAAGAAGGAAAAATGAAAACAACACAAAGTCGACAATGAACGAATATTTAGTACGACTTTCGCATTAACACGAGGTTTTTTAGATTAAACTAAATTAAATTATACTACTAATCCACTATTTGCAAAAGTAACCCATATTTTTATGGATACTGACACATAACGTCAATATAAAACACACGCTTCTAAGTACGAAATGTGTGGGCCCACGCGTTTTCTAATGGGCCCACTCAGTCCCCTCCACCACAAAACAACCTTCCCTCCTCCGCTTTACTCCTCCACGCCGGAGGCCAAATTTTGATCCTATTGGTTCCGTTTTCACAGCCTTCTTTCTTCTATTCTCTGATTATATTTTAGTCTTTTTCACCCCCAATTCCCAGTAAGAAACAACATATGAAACAGTAGCAGAATCGCTGTGAATCCACACAATCTGTCACTCCGTGCCAAAATTTTGGCATACTGGTAAACCCCAAGTAGGATCACTAAAATTATTTTGGACTCTACTCATTCATTTCTCTTTGTTACTATTATCTTTATACCATACTTATCGTCTTACCCTCTCTCTTACTCTTATATATAGAGGGTGCCCTGAACTAGGTCTAGATTATTATTATTATTCCATCTGGTAACGCATGTTGGTCTTTCTGTCTCCTCAACCACCCTTGCTAATACCAGAATTTCATGGTAATCATCTCACCTTTCGGTGCCGCTGCCACGTAGCATCACCTTTTAGATTAAGGTGCAATTGCAACTTTCTTTTTCTTTTTATCAACTTTCGATAATGTCCATGAAGCGGCAATCACAAGACGATCCCAAGCCTCGATTTGATGGCGGTTCTTCTGATGATAAACGTCGCCGGAGAGTGCCTTCTCTCAGAAGGTTAATATTTGTTAGTTGCTTTTTTTTTTTTTTTTTTTAAAGAAAAATTTATTTTACTTTTNGGCGGTTCTTCTGATGATAAACGTCGCCGGAGAGTGCCTTCTCTCAGAGGTTAATATTTGTTAGTTGCTTTTTTTTTTTTTTTTTTAAAGAAAAATTTATTTTACTTTTCTCTCTTCGTGAGATTTTTAGTTTTATCTTTTAGTCCTTTAGTGGGAGAAGAATTTGTTCTCTAAGCCAATGGTTGTTAGTTTGCTTTTACGAGGTGGCGTTATTATTAATGCAGTGGAGGTTTGAATTTGATAGATGTGAGTCATCAAGAAGAAAAAAAGTGGGTGTAAGGTTGCTTTCTCTTTTGTGTTCAGTACGTCAATGGTGCTGTTTAGTAAAACTAGACTTGCTGATAATTTTATTAATCGTTAATAAATGCGGTTTTCCACCTCATGGTACTCATCTATATGTTATATCCATTCAATAAAGGCTACCCGAATTGGAAAAAGTGTCATCAGAAGAAGCTAGTATTGCCTAACACCTTCAAAGCTCAAAGTGGCTTCTATTACTGTATCTGTTCTCTGCCTGCTCCCAATTCTTTATTACTGACTGTACTTTTGTTATTATTTCATGTAGTGTGATTATGGAAGTAGTGAATATGCGTAGAGTGCAACATTTTATGGAGCCAGTTTTGGAGCCACTGATTCGTCGAGTGGTAAGACAGACTATGTTCATTTTTTTTTTGACTGAATTTGCTAATTTTCGTTATGAACTTCTCTTGTGCAATTCTAAATGATGAATATATACTTTTAAAATTGGGAATCTGATGAGTTGCTATCTACTTTTAAAGAAAAATTGGTTAAGTTCACTTGCCGCTTTTTCGTAGTCTTGGTTCTTATCATAATAGATTGTTATGAGAAATGCTTATAGTACTTGTTATCCTTGTTCTAATTTAGCAGGAATTCAGTGGATTTTCCCCCCTATGATAATCGCTTATCGTACTTGTTATCCTTGTTCTAATTTCTTGTTACTAATTATTTACCAAGTTTCATTAACTTTAGGCAGTTATATGGTGCATACTTTTGATTTTAAAAAAAATGAGACCTTATGAAACTTTCATGGAATTAAAGAATACATTGAACTTTTTTGCGAAACACCATTTACTTTGGCACTCTCTAGAAGCAAAATATTATAAGCACTTTGCATCAATGGACATTTTTAGGAAAATTATAGTGATAGAAAGAAATTATGCTATGATTTTAGTAATTGTAATATAAATACATCTATGCTACTGTTTACATAATAATCACATTTTATGGAACTCAAATGAAATGTCCAGGTTGCAAATTTAGTTTATTCTAAAATAATGGTACTCTCTACGAAACTGAAAATTCATCCTATATTTTATCATCTAAAAAGTGACAATAGGACATGCTTTTACACTAAATATTGAGTAACTAATTCTTAATACTTACCATTTCAACTAAATAAATAAATTACTAATTAATGCTTTATTTTATGATCTACTTTGTTTTGCTTGTGGTTTTCCTTAACTGTCTTGATCAGGCTCATCAGGAGATGAATACATTTTAACTTGAGTTTACAGGTAAAAGAGGAAGTTGAATTGGCTCTTAGGAAGTACATGACCACCATGAAACGGTAGGCAATTGGACTCATTCAAATGCTACATGAACTTCATGCTTTCCTAATAGTCTTACAATTTTTTTTATTTGCACCTCTTTAGGAATTGTGGTAAAGATGTATATGCTTGTGAACTTAGAAGCCTGAAGCTGAAGTTTTTAGACCTAATCTCTCCCCCAGTATTTACTGGAACTCGCATCGAAGGAGAGGAATCTAGTTTGAAAGTGGCCCTGATTGATGCCCTTACTGGGAAAGTTGTCTCTAGTGGTCCTGAATCCTGTGCAAAAGTGGAAATAGTAGTACTCGAGGGAGATTTTGACAGTGATGATGGGGACAATTGGACTGCAGAAGAATTTAAGAATAACATTGTGAGAGAAAGGGAAGGAAAGAAACCTCTCCTTACTGGGGATACTTTTTTGTATCTTAAGGAGGGAATTGGCTGGGTGAGTGATATTTCATTTACTGATAACTCAAGCTGGACAAGAAGTCGTAAATTCAGGCTGGGTGCTAGGCTTGTTGATAGCTTTGAAGGAATCAGTGTACGAGAGGCGAAGACGGAATCCTTCATTGTCAGGGATCACCGGGGAGAGTGTGAGTTCCTAATAATCTTTTTTCTTTCTACAATGCTGGTAGTTGTATTAAATGATAGATTTTTCTTTTCAAAAGCACTGAATTTTACACTATTTTCCATCATAGACGAGTACTTGACTTGAAAGGTATTAGAGAGTGTCCTTTTCTCGTTAGCAATCTGCTTTCTGTTGAAAACT
Source organism: Datura stramonium (assembly GCA_018107945.1). Taxonomy (NCBI): domain Eukaryota; kingdom Viridiplantae; phylum Streptophyta; class Magnoliopsida; order Solanales; family Solanaceae; genus Datura; species Datura stramonium. Next base: position 26,774 of record JACEIK010002114.1, on the reverse strand, counting down.
TCCTAGGTGCACCAAGTTTGACATTAATCTCACTCTTGGATAGTTAATTTGTCTATCTGTAGCGCCTGTCTTTTAGATTTTGTCAATTAAGATTTTAATTTGGATTATTAATTTTCAAAGCAATTGATTTACTGAATAATCAAGTCTACTGGTGCGGATAAGATTGCTCAATATTTCATAAGCTTGTGTTGGATACTCAACAATAGGAATAAGCATTCTTCTATTCGTCATAACTTAAGCTGTCAAAAACAGTCATTAGAATACAACAACAATTTGGGGGGTTATAATCTTGGCACAAAACACGATTGAAAGTGATCGTTCACTTTCCAATAATCTGATTAGAAGCAAAAGTGTGCAGTGTAGTATGTGAAACTTCCCATCATTGTTTATAGTTGACACTGTTTTGAATACTTGAAGGGAAGAGTGTGGTAGAGAATATTTATAGAAAATGTGTTTAAGATCTTGTGTTGCCTCAAATAGAAAATGGGTCATATAAATTTGGGATAAAGGAAGTAGATGATATCATGTTACATCTATGACTTAATACAAGAACATACTTATAGAGAATGACATATATAATATACATGCAGATAATGCTGACACGTCAGCACACAAGAAAGAAACACTCTGTTTATATGAGTAAAAAAAAGTAAAATTAGTAGTAAGTACTTTTAGGTAACTGTTGAATTTACAGGTAGCTTATTACAAGGTATGGTAATGAAAATGCTATTTCCTATCTGTCTGAAATATGTTTATTTTATGTTTCTATCTTAGGATTTGATGCCTTAAATGAAGTACCCAATGTTACCAGCATGCACTCATTCTTACCGTTGTTTGACATCAACCATCTTTGTTTGACCTACTTAAAATATATAATGCATTTGGTTAAATCCTTGTTCAGTTAATTACACTTCCCGTTGTTAAAGTTCGTCTTTGGAAATTGTTAGATTTATTCTCTTTATTGGTCAGTGAGACAGAAGTGGTGTTCAGCTGTCTAGTGAGTGATCAAGTACTAGATCTTGATCACTTACTTTTGTATGATTTAAACATTGTACTGGAACTTTAATTAGGTAGGTGGACTTATTATAGAACTGTTAATCAAACTATATAATGATTTGTAACATATGTAGAAATGAAAACAAATTAGAACTCGATTCTCACTGAACTTAATGCTTTAGTCGGGTTCTTGAGGATTAACCTGATAATGAGCTGTGCATAAATTGGGTCTCAGAGCTAATTATAGTTGGTACTGAGAAAACACAATGAATGAGATTATGGTGAGAAGTCTTCGAATAATTCTCTAGTCTAGTGTGGAATAGAACACTATCTAACTTCCTGCTCTTTTGCAGTGTACAAGAAGCACCATCCCCCTTCTCTTTCCGATGAAGTATGGAGGCTGGAAAAGATTGGCAAAGATGGAGCTTTCCACCGACGTTTGAGCAAGGAAAGAGTCAACACAGTGAAAGATTTTCTGACTCTACTCTATCTAGATCCTACAAGGCTTCGGAATGTGAGTGTTACTGCATTTGTCTTACATATGTAAATGGATTTAACATACATATCGCTTAAAAGGTGAAGCTATGTTCTCTATATTGAACATTAACAAGGAGACTATGATAATGATGTGCATATTTCCTATTGTTTTTGATACTTTAGCAGCCTGGTTAGTTCATTCACTGGAGTCTTTGATGCCTGTTGACAACTTTGTTTTTCTTGGTGTATGCTTGTTAAAATTTTCGCTTCATTGATTACTTTTGTGAGTCTTCAATTTAATTGCTTAACGTGGTCCATTAGCATCTTCTTTGAGTATCATCCTCTGTTTTCCTTAAGGAGTTCTACAACAGAATTTGACTTGGTATGGTTACATTGTGTTGACATAGCGATCCAGAAATCTGATAAATCTAAGATAAAACATTGATGTTTTCTTGTGTTTTTGACAAGATTGACAGATCTTTTATTTCCTTCTCCTGGGAAATCTTGCAGGTTCTTGGGACAGGTATGTCCACCAAAATGTGGGAAGTCACAGTAGAACATGCTCGAACATGCTTACTTGACAAGAAAATGTACTTGTACTACCCATCTATATCTGTGCCAAAAACTGGTGTTGTTTTTAACATCGTTGGACAAGTGATGGGGCTTCTTCCAGACTCTCAGTTTGTTACTGGTGATAAGTTGTCCGAAACTCAAAAGGCATGTATCTTTCATGATAAATATGAATGTTTGCTTTAATGCTCTTTTGTTTCTTCACATATCAAAGCTTGTATTGCAAATATTTATAGTTGCCATTGCTCCTAGTAAATTTCCCAATGACTCCAATCCTTTTACTTTCAGGACGATGCTCGTAATTTGGTGATTTGTGCGTTCAGACACTGGGAAGAAGTAGTCTCTTTTGAGGATGAAACCTCTCTTATGGACTGGGTTATGCAAATTTCCACTGTTCAGTTCTCCTCAAATTCACCCATGGTGGGTAATTCTGATGCCAGCGACAATGTTTTAACTTCCCAGAAGGTTAGTAGAAGCGAGTATCCGCAACTAAGTGCATCAACACCTGATATCATGCCATCCTTCTGTTCAATTGCTGGTTTCAGCAGCTTGGATGATTATGTCTTGCATGGTATAGACAACATGGATGTTAGGTTTGACCAACCGTTAAATTTCCCCGGGCAAGACACCAACTCCTTGATGGCTGATACTGATTCTATAACTCCACCATTTTGTGATGATGATCATCTACCTTTCTTTGACACCGACTATTCCCTTCCCAGTCCAAACTTTGCTCCATCACCTGATCTACAGTGTGCTGTCAACAGCTTTCTTGCTCATAGCAGTACAATTCTTCCCCTGGATAAAGCTCAAAGGAGATGGAAGATGCTGTTTAGTGTTCTGAGATGGTTCTCTGTAAGGAGGATTGTAAACAGAAGAACCATAATATCTTGAAAAGAGATGTTCTCACGATGCTGAGGCAAAAGAATCTGTAGGAAATTGCTGCCCGATGCAAATTGTGTGCAGTAGTAGAGTCGGTAGAATTTCTGTGGATATATGTAAAATTGGTCAGTTTAGCGCCAATCATGCTTTCCATTTTCCATGTATAAAATTCACTCTACCTTTTCTCTCTCATTTTCTTAATTTTTGAATCAAAATTTGAGTCGTGTGGACAGTATACAGTCCTCTGTGCCAATCTGATGAAAAGTTTGTACATGTTAGGTCGGGGTGTGTAGTGATTTATTTTTTGCAAGTGCATATTTTCAATAATATTTTGCGTTAAATTTCGAACGGTTACCATTCTAACACAGCATCTACCACTTCGAATGGCTACCATTCTAACACAATATCTACCACTAATGAACTTAAGCTACCATGATTAGTAAGGTAGTTCTGTTTTAGATTTCATAATATGATAACCTATAGCGAAGTAAATGAAAAAGAAGTATTGCGGAAAACTGAAACTTCTTTGCATGATGAGACCAAAGCATTGCATCACTGAAGACAGATTAATATCTCTTGCACAGTCTCTCTGTTTTGTGTCTAGTTTACGTTATTCTTTTATCTAATAGTGTTTATTGGATGTGTTATATATTGTTTCTTGATTAGTGAGAATTGATGAGTGAGTCTTTTATAAGAATCCATGTATCTATCTTATTTATATTAAAGCACATTCAGTACAGGATCATAATCATCCATCCTGAAATGAACGAATGGTGTTTGTTTAATAATCTAGTAGAAGTGGTAACTGATGATCAACAAGCCACAAATCATCAGGAATACAATAGTAATGTCTCCCAATATTCCATTCGTCGTTTCCCAGAAATCATTACTTCCAATATCATCAGCTCCGTGGCTTTGCATTTGCTCAATTTGACCATATGCTTCTTCTTTCAAAGGTAGTACTACTCCATGTTTGGTCATTGATCATCTGGTTACATCCTCTCAAATCATTCTGCCCGTGCATTTCTCAACCTTATCAGCTTGTTCATCATCACATACCCTGTCGATGATCGAGTCCCACTGATCAGTCTCCTCCATTACTTGATCTCTCGCTGGCACCTGTATTGTGCAGTAGGCATCAGGTCCAAGCAACATACCTTTGATTATATCCGCAACAACGTGTTCCTCCATAGTGTAATTGACCGCAATATCTTTCAACTGTTTAATATTTTTCTTGATTCGGCACACTACAAAATTTTGCTTAGGAATATTGTTCTCCCTGAAGAAATCATTGCCCACGAAATACTCTCTCATCAGCCAACTAGAACTAATGCTGTTTTTCTTTTCTTGTTTATGGGCAGTACGACTTTGATATATATAATTTCTTGTGAAGCAGACGACGGATCCCTTACTATTCTTGATGGATTTAGCACTAGTTTGGCCTCTCCAAGTTCCGTTGGCGCAAGTTCGACCTTTCATCTGATTCCTTCCGCTTCTTCAATGGTGAGATAAAGTAGCCTATTTTCTCTTGCGAAGCTCCGAAAATCTGCCACGGCGATTGGTCTCCGTAGATTTCTGCAAGCTTGATAGGGCATTGCAAAGTTTCGCCCTTCAAGATGGTTGATCAATTCAGCATCCGTAGGGTGAAATCGAACACTGGGAAGCGGTAATACCGTCGAGCACATGGTATTTATTGATTCTTTTTATATATTGCGCACAGAAAAATTTAAGCAAAAATCACAAGAGAAAAAGACTTGGCCACAGAGTAAAAAAATTGGAAAGAAAACTCACAGTGAAAACACAGAGAAAGAGAATTACAAAGAACCTGAACAAGTACATAATGTTGAGGTTCTTTTTATATATGTTAGGTTTCCAAAAGAATAATTTACGCGGAGTACTAATTTTTGGAAACAATGGAGTTTCTTTTGGCGGGAAAGTTACATTATTTACTTTCCTTTTCTTTTTTCTTTTTCTTTCTTGATTTCAGAACTTATTTACTTTAATTTCTATATTTACAATCTTTTTCACGGAAGAAAATGTAAGATTTGTTTTTTTTTTCTTTCGTGTGCAAGTTACTTCTCTCATTAAACAGAAGAAAAGGAAACTTAATTTGCTTTCCTTTCTTTTTCTGATTTGAACTGTTTTTCTTTACCGTTACTGCAGAGTAACGTTTTTTCGAGTGGGGAAATTTAATTTAAAAGATTAAAAAAGAAAATATAGAATTACCCAATAAAAATGGCAATGGAGTAAATCAGAATAAAACAATATAAAACAAATGGTTGACTTTGAAAACAGTCGTTATTTTTCAAGTGATTTCTTTGTATTATATTTAAATTACTCAATGTCATATGGGAAAAAAGAAGAAAAACGAACTCTTCCACGGAATGACAGGTTGTTTATTAAATTTATATGCTATTCACTTCAACATACCAATTCATATACATATGCACAGTTTTAAATGGATTTCACGTTATTCTCATATATCCTCACAAATTCAACCAATTCCATATACTTTAGAATATTCTTTGAACATTATGAACGTCTGATAATCACACTAAATTAATGTGCTAATACTTCTTTTTTTCTTCAACTGCTGAAATACACTAGTTGACCAAGGACTCTTACAATTTCCCTCCAAAATAGTCATTCAATTCATGCAAAATAGGAAGCACCTCCTATTGAAATTATTAAACTAAACGTGGATGGATATGGATCATTGGGTTTTATGGCTTCATTTTGAATGCTAGCTCTATAGAAATGGAATTACATCCCTTATTGTTGGGCTTACGTATTGCGGATATCTGAGCTTCATAGCCCTACACATAAATACTAATGATAAAGATTAATACATTGTTCAACAACAATAATCAATTACTCATTTGTTAAAATAATCTGATTTTCTCCGAAATCAATTTTTTATGTTATGTTTTATTTCTTTATAACAACATTCTACTTATAACAACAGTGACGTCAGGTATACCGATACACTCTTTGTAAAATTATCCC
>JACEIK010002113.1:90450-146823 GCA_018107945.1 Datura stramonium | reverse complement strand
CCAATCCCTTTAGGTTTTGATTGATGATTTAAGACTATTGGGGTAGATTTTACTCTTAATTTAATTATTAAATCATGATTTCAAGTTTATAAAAATTATGCCCTATTATGTATAATTTATGAAATTCAAGTTTATGAGTCTATAATTTCAAGTATGATGAGTTATCTAATATGCATGAATGTTTATGAACTCTTAACTTATGATCTCATGACTTCAAATTCCGAAGCTTATTTCAAGTATATATGATTCTATGATTTAGGAAAGCCCATGCAAGTTAAGTATGCTTATCATAATTTTAGCCAAGGCTTACAAGATCAGTTATAAAGAGATATTTAGAGTTAAGACTCTCCAGTTATTCAAATTTAAGCTATGTATTGAGAATATGATTATATGAGAAATATGCAAATTTTGGGAGTAGTTTCTATCACTGAGTAGGCCAGGGATTCCGAGGACCCTGATCTATGAACGACGCGCCAACATAGGATGTATTCTTATTGGGACCTCTCAAGAGAGTGCTTTCCCGCCCGAGGGTAAACCCGTGATATTACACCTCATTCATCCTTTACCCTGGCAAGGTTTTGAATTGCTCTCCTCCACATGGGCAAGATGTGGGATCATCACACGCTCATAAATGATGGTTGTCGATTATGACGAGTCTCCCGCTGTTTCTCATGTTTTCAGTTACTTACGTTATAACTTATGCTATCATGTTTTATAGTATACCTGAATCATTGATTAGTTTATTAGTTTTCACTTACGATTTAAAGCATGAAAAGTTATATGATTTCTAATTCTAAACCTTTGATCATTATGTTTGGATTAAGATGAATAGGTTATGCTTATGAATACTTCGGATTTACGGTTTAAATCATGTTTTCCTTACTCTCACGATCCTTTTGATTTATATGCATGATTTTATACTATCGTTTACTAACATGTTTAACTTTCTTTGCATACTCAGTACACTTCAAGTACTGACTGCATACTCTATGCTATATCATCTCATGATATATGTTCGGGTGATTTATCTCAGTCTTAATGATAGCTCGCTCCCAATCAGTCTAGTGCTATTCCCGTTTAGGTGAGTCCTCATTCTCCGAGGACGTTAAGAGTTTTATAATTTTACCATATATTTTAGTTTTAGACCTAGTGAGCTAGTTGGGGGTGTTTTCCTATCAGCTTGTTGTAGTTGCATAGGCTTTTCAGACTGTCATGTATAGGCAGTTCAACGTTGTAGAGTTGTGTTTATGTTTTTATCCTTATATTATGCAGTCTTCTGCTTATATCATGTTTCATACTTTATTTCTGCTTAGTGAAGCACTTATCATACTATGTATGTTCCATGAATTAGCTTGGAGCCAATCGTGGTTCTAGGTTTCATATCTCGATTCGGTGTCCCAGATCGAGTCGTGACAAATGCAGCAAAATAAAAAATTTCCTTCACATACATACTGTGATTACTATCAAATGAAAGGGAACATCAAAGATACTTCTTACAAATTGATCGTATTTTGAGTTCTGCAAACAGAAAGGGTGGGGGGCCATGTCAAGGAACCTATTTCAAAATCAAAGGTTGTCTATCAGATTTGAAGGGGAAGAAGAAGGTGAATCCAGTTGTAGCAAAATAACACAAGGAGAGGGACACAATTGACTATCTCAAAGTAATAGTCCCATATCATTTTTCACATCTGATCAATACAATTAGATATTATAGTTGTTGCATCATATCAACCTTGGAAAATCTAGCTCAAGTTAAGCAGAGACCAGTGGCAATATGGGAGGTATAGTTCTATACACAAATAAAAATAATTCTACATGAATTATAAATACGGGAGCTACCAACTATATTATTGGTAATGAGAAATTGTTGTTATATGCTACTAAAGTAGGTAATGCAGGGTCAATACAATTGGCCACTGAAGAGTGTCTAAGGTGTCTATGGTTGGTGATTGTGAACTGAATGGAGGTGAACAGATTAAACATGTCATATATATACCATCTTTCAGATTTAATCTCTTGTTTGTTTCCAAGATAACAAGAAATCTAAATTGTTGTGTATCTATCTTTCCTGAATTTTTTGTATTTCAAGACCTCCAAACTAGGAGAGTCAAGGTGATTAATAAACAGGAGGAAAAATTATGTGTTCTATATTATAGGAGGAAGAACATAGCTAGCTCAGTGAACAGATCACTAGTTGTCAAGGAGAAGACTGATGTGTAACTTTGGCATAGCGGGATGGGACATGTTCCAATAAGAGTCTTGAGGAGACTAGGTTGTTTTAGGAATAAATCTCAATTTCATCTAGCTAATTGTGATGTTTGTCCCTTATCGAGACAAACTAGAGTACCTTTTTCCATAAGTACTAGTAGGTCACATACTGCATTTTATTTGATGCATTAGCTATTTAAGGTCCTTGTAGATCTCCTAAACATGCAACACATGCTATATTTTCTTACTTTGGTTGACGATCCTACAAGATGGTCTTGAATTTTTCTTTTGAGACTGAAATTTGATGTTGTTTTGTTGGTCAAAATTTTTATTACTATGGTTCACACTTAGTTTGATAACAAGATCACATGTTTTAGATTCGATAATGGTTCAGAATTCATAAAAAAGAATTGTACTGACCTACTTAATTCTTATAGTATTGTTCACGAATTCTCATATCCTTGCACATCCCAGTAGAATAGGATGGTGCAAATGAGGCACATATATATATTAGAAACTACTTAGGCAATTAAGATTCAAGGTTCTTTACTTGCTAAGTTTTGGGGAGAATGCATAGAAGTTGTTGTATATGTTACAAATAAGATACCTTATTTTGTCTTACATCATAAATCACCCTATGAAATTCTATATAATAAGGAATTGAAATTCTTATTTCAGGGTTATTGTTTGCTACTAATTAGCCCAAGAAAGATAAGTTCAGTCCTAGGGCCACCAGATTTTTATTGTTGGGATATAGTTCCTATAAAAAAATTTATAGGTTATATGATCTAGAACTAAAACATTTTTATTTGCCAAGATGTCTTTTTCAATGAGCATACTTTTTTTCTTTCCAAAAGCTTGGTGATGTTTCTTTTGTTTCAGTTTTTTTTGTCGGGTTAGTTCTTTTTTTCTTTCCAAAGCCAGGATGTGTAGGGCCTCTCATCCATTAACTTTTTTTCATGTTACCAACCGAAGTCCATGATCTTGAGCCTGGATACACTTCCCAATAGAAACTACCCAATATCCAACAAACAATACCGGGAGAATGCGCCTCAATGGAATGCACGCTCCCTCCACTCGATGCCTCTTTGATGTTATTTTGTCGATTCTCATTATGCTTCTACATTAATCCCCGAGGCTTTAGAAGTTTTGGGAGAGATATCAAGCCTCCAGCATGAAGCTCTATGTCGGGCCATTCAACCAATATACATGTTGGGGCATATATTTGTCGTAAGATTCATGTTAAGTATGATTGTGAAATAATGAAAGTTTCTAATATCGCACTGAGGGGTTCGCTTGAGAAAGAAAAATATTGCCCAGTTACAAGACGAGTCATCCAAAGACATGACTCGTGGAAGTGGATGATGATTTGAGGGAACTCGTGTTTGGGGTACCACGAAAGGCACTGAGCTGTGATGTGACTCCACGACTCATGAAGTTGGTCGTGACCAGAGTGGAGTTGGAGACTCACATTTGTCCGTAAGACTTCACGGATGGTACCCTACAACTTGTCATCAAGTACCTCACGAGTCGTGATGTCACTCGTGAGGACTCGGCAAGCTGTTCAAATTTCCCGTATTTTTAGTAGGAGTGTTTTCGTAATTTCTAAACTCCTACGGTCCTAAAACTACATTATTTTAAGTCTCTATTAGAGGATTTTAAGAGTTCTTAACCTATAGTTTTATTCCATTCCATGCATGCAAGATTAGAGTGCTCCATTGGAGATCAAGCTTAGAATTCCTTAGTTCTTCCCCAAATCTCTTGGGCTTTCAAGGAAGGGTAGGAAATTACTTACCTAGATATGTAGGGTTGTGAATGAGAGTTATTCTTCATTTTCATGCCAAAATCCTTCTCATTTCATGAATTCAAGTGCATGTGGTTCTGCCGGGGTTCTAACCCAATCTATGAAATTCTCTATGTTTCAATCATGGGTCGATTCTCTTCATGTTTCTAATGATGTTTTAAGCTTAATGGCATGTTTTATAATTATTTTGATTACGCTTTGATTTCAAAGTTTTAAAAATATGATGCCCAATTATGCATGTTTCATGAAAGATTGAGATTATGATCTATGTTTTCAAGCATGATGAGATGTCTAGAATGAAAGTATGATTATTATTTACCCATGCATGTATTTATTATTTTGACTATCAAGTCTAGTTTCAAGCATATTAGCTACCACATGGTTTTGGAGTCTACTCCCTCTTTCAGCCTTTGTGGTATGTTTGAGCCAAGGATCCTTATATTCATATTTCGACTATGTATGTAATTTCATAATTAGCTTCATCGAAAGATCTATGGTTCAACTTCATTGAAAAATGATGGAGAGCATATGCATATTTTTTTTGGAAGTAGTGTCTAGCATCGAGTAGGCTAGGGTCTGTGTAAAACCTCTAGCCTTAGAACTATAGCCAACGTAGGTTACCCGTATCATTGGGACTCTCAGAGTTTCGCCCACCAAAGGGCCTTCACTTTGATATCGATATCATGGTAGCACCCTTATCCATGGAAAGGCTTTGGATGGATCTCGCCATTTGAGTGTAATATTTGGGATCACGTAAGCTCTATCATGATTATGTTAGTTATATGATGAGTCTCCCATTGTTCCTCATAATTTCTGCCATGCATGTTTATTAGTTATGGATATGATGTTTTCACACAGTTTGACCTACTGCTCGCCCACGCTTACTTAAGGAATATCAGGGGCTTTAGCTTTGGGTCATTCAATTCAATTATGAAATTCACTTATGTTTAATCACTTTTCCAAGATATCCACATGTCCCACGTAATCTTACAATGATAATATTTATGTTATGTATGTTTTCAACTATATTTACTCAGCCTGTTTTTACTTACCTTGAATTCTCGGTACATTCCACGAATTGACCGCATACTTTTTTTGTTGTATCATTTCATGATACAAGCTCGCACGCTCATACGCACCCCACAGCTCGCCTCCCGAGAGCTTCAGTTGTTCGCTGGTGACTTCTCATTCTTCGAGGACCTTTAGTTAGCTTTGTTTTTATCATCTTTTAGTTTCGTACTTGTAATGAGCTAGAAGGTGCTGTCCTACTCGCTCGTTAGTATGTTAGAGGCTTTTTAGACATTGTGTTGTATTCAATGAGTTAGTGTTTTGACATTTCATTATTTAGATGTTTTACTGTTCGTAATCGCTATTTCGGTAACTCAGCTTATCCGCTTTATTTATGTTGAGCCTTAGTTATCATGTTCATTCCATGGGTCATCTGGAGCATTATGGTTCTAAGTTCCGCGTCCCGATCCGGCCTATGTTCTGACGTACTGCATTGCATGATCATTTATTTGCACAATATCAGGGGTTAATTTATAAATTATCTATTGAGATTGAACCTAAATCTTATGATGAAGCAAACTAAGGATGCCATATGGGTTGCAACAATGAGGGATAAGGTTGATGCACTAGAATCCAATAAAACTTGGACTATTGTGCCTGTACCAAAAGGGGAAGAAAGCTATATGATACAAATGGTATACAAGATCAAGTATAAAGCTAATGAGAGGATGTTGAGGAATTCAAAGCTTGGCCGACATAAAGGGATACAATTATAAAGAAGGATTGAATTATCAAGAAGATTCTCATGAGTGGTGAAAATGGACACTGCTGCTTGTAATGTTCCCGAGTAATAGCTAAGGATTGACACATTCATCAAATGGACGTGAACAATGCTTTTTATAAGGTGATTTGAGTGAGGAGATCTACATGTCCATCCTCAATATTTCAATGACACCGGTGACAAGAATAAGGTCTAAATTTTTAAATCCTTGGATGGTCTTAAGCAAGCTTCCGTACAATGGAATTATAAATCTAACTTCATTCTTCATTTTTTATAGGTTTTTCTTCTTTTAATTTTATCTTTGTTAATTTGATTGATGAATTCCTCGGGTTTTACACTGAACCTAAGTGGCTAAACTCCTATTTTGGGGTTTTAGCCATGGCTAATGGTTGTAGTTTGAATATTCGTTTATGCTAGACTTTCAATTCTTCTTTTTAAGGATGTTTATGCTTACTTTATTACATGCTTATTTGTTAGATTGATCACCTTACAAATATTATCTCTGCTAGCTCATTGGTTGAATTCGGAGAGGGGACTAATGAGGGTTTAAGGGAAGCATAGAATATATTTCAATTATCTTGTGCAATAGTTCAGAGTTGAGTTTGTTGTTGAGTGATAGAGATATACCCTTCAACCTTATTAGTTGAGCCAAGTAGCCTCAACCGCCTCGTGTTTCTCCCGCAACCATAGAGATATAGGTGTTAGGGTTTGTGAAATAGTTTTTGGCTATTCGGGAGAATAGTTGAGAAGTGAATACAACTTTCAACTAAAATCTTAGAAGAATGTTGTCTAGCGTATTTGTATTCTAAAACTCAACCTGAAAGCAAAGTGCCAAGACCGATTTCTATCATCACTTGAATTACAAAATATCATGGAAAAAACAAATTTAGTTCTTAGTCTAATTTACATTTCAAGTTTAGTAGAATAATCCTAAACCATTTCTCCATTTTATTTGTGTTTATTTGAATAGTGAAATAAAGTTCGTATTTAAGCAATTAATCACAAGTCTCTCGTGGATACTATATCGAGACTTCACCGTCTTATATTACTTGACAACCACGTACTCGCGACATCATATATCTATGTAGGCTTTTTAAATATTATTTCAAAATGAAAAGTACAAGTAATAATTGCAAGAACCAAATTGTCACAACCCAAATGGTCGTGATTGGAACACACACACTTATCCTCAAAGGGTGAACCAACTCTTTCCCAACAATTACCCCGACGTCAAGCATTGAGAAGGTAAATAACACTCTCATAATTAAATGAAACATTTAAAATGGTAAAACCAATGCTAAATAAACATTCCTAAGATCCGATTATTATTGCACCGATGCTCAAATACATAACTAAGAGTGATGAGTTCAAAATAAAGGAAACTATAACGCCTAGAGGAGAGCCATCTTCCACTTCCGAGGAGTAGGACTGTCCATCTTGTGATCGCTCACCTTTCTAAATGAAACCGCTAATGCTCTAGAGATGACGGCGAGAAGAGCTAATCGGATTGGATTCTCGCACTCAAAAAGAAGTGTAGGAGTAGTGTTAGTACGAGACATAGTAATCGGTAGGTAATTACCTGGCCGAATCTTTAAATAATAACATATAAGAATGCAAACAACAACATGAAACTAGTGTAAACACTATTTAAATACACATTACACGTTCAGAAATTCAACTCTACTTAGGTGCACCGGCTTGTTTCACCGATTAGGTCTTTGCTACTAAAGGGTCACTTGACTGGCCGTAGTGGAACATGTACCATTGCGCAAGACGCCTCTAAGTAGCTTGACTTAGCCGGCACTTAGTCATTTCACCAACTATTCACAACATCACATACCATCTTATTCTTTCAAAAACATACCGCTTACTACAATACGACACATGAAACACTGCATAATCACATACAATATAGAATAACCTATAACAATAATAATAGCACAATGCAATTTCTAACTTTTTGTTCACCTATAAAACATCAATACCTTGCAACTTTTCCACATTAAAATTACACACATGTTTTCAAACATTAGTTCACCCAATTAGCATTAGCTATGCCATTCCACTTCTACACATTATTATAACACTCCATGAAATAGCACAAATAGTGAATGCCGGGCACACGCCTTTGTCATATCACTATAAATACTCCAAATATTAAACCTCGCTATACACATGCTGTAGGGTCTTATTTCTTCTCGCCCTTTCGCTCATGACCTATTGTGGGACTAGAAATCCATATACCATATCGGCTTGGTACCCATTCCCACTTATATGCTCGTTCTCGATGCTCCCCATGAGCCGCTCAATCAATATTGCTCTCCCCGATGCTCCTCTCTAGCACGAGCCTTCTCATCTCAGGATATTCTTACTATCCTTAACCATTCTCACGGTAGTGATATCATATCCAAGTTCATCATCATGACATTCAAGAGATTACAAATATCTCTCCCACTCATACATTTCAACAGTTCATCATTCATTCCATGATGATACAAGAACACATTAATAGTTCAACACAATTCCATGTCAATTTGATGGCCACAACATATAAAATTTATTTCAACAATTGATTTTTAACAAGGCAATCATCATCACGTATAATGTCCAAAGATCGAGCAACACATTATAAATTCACAAATATACATATCATTATGTAAAGTCTACAATTTCTCAAAACTATAAACTACCTCAACTCGGGAGGGTTCGTATGAAATCACTGGGCCGGGAGCCTTTTCCTTCCTTAGTGCTTGAACGCGCAAAGTTTAAACAAGAATATGAAAGAATTTAGTATCTCATTTCCACAAAAGGTCTTAGAAACTAAACCTCATTTACGGGAAATTTTAAGAGTAAAACCCCAATTTCACATAGTTCTAAATCTCAATTCCCGCATAAACCATTTAACAACCTAAACTTTGGGGTATGATCATTATCCCCTTTAAATTCATAATCAAACCAATCCCATTAGTTCTCATGATTCAACCCTAATTCTCTCTACCTAGGTTTTCTTTGCTATAAAATCACCATTAGAGGTTCTCCTTGAATATTAGGTCTTACAAAATCAATCTTAGGGGTAGGAATTCAAGAAACTTACCTTGAGAAAGAAATTCAACTGTAACACCCTGCACTCCCTTTAGACTAGGACTTTTAGATTTAAAACTTGATCATGCGAAACCGGAAAATGATCATAGTACGAGCACAAATACCGCATAATGGAGGTACGAGCCGTACGTAGACTCATAGTAGGAGGGTGGAGGAGATTAGTTAAGGTGACTTGAGAAACCATGACTTCAGGGTAAGACTTGTACTATCCTTTGCACGGATCATAGAGACCAAATTTCGGAATAATGCGTAAATGTGGTCGAAAAATTTAGGCTAACCAAAGAGTCATGGTACAACTTGTGGTATAGCAAGATGATTCTTGTAGGATGAGTCATGAGAGATCTCAAACTAAGACTAGGCGTAACTATGGATCGTAATATGAGTCATAGGATGTGGGTACAAGTCATAGTAGGCATCCATGGAAAACTTTAGAGAAATGGTTTAGAGTGCAGTCCCTAATCACGAGTGGTGGTACGAATTGTTGTATCATGGCAGGTACAACTCGTAGGTTTGGTCGTACTATCCGATAGGTAGAAGTATTATTAAATTTTTCAGAGGAAATTATGTAAAACCCTATTGTCTTAACTCCTAAACTACGCTTGTAATAGATTATTTAGGAGGGGTTTTAGAGGAATAAACTAATCTTTTTCTCTCATTTCCTTCCAACCAAGAAGGATTAAGTGAAGAACTCAAACAAGCCTATCTCGTGAGCAAAAGCTAAGGCTTATGGATTTCCTTCCTCGTATTCTCAAGATTCATCCAAGGAATTTTTCTCCTGTGCATGTGGGATTTCAATAAGGGAATTTCTTTTCCTTGTGCCCCAAAAAACTCTTACAAAAAAACCCTAATAACTCTAGTTCTTTAAAGATCAAAGCTAGGGTTGTTCTTCGCTAGATTATGAATCTCCTTTTTGTCATGATTCTTGTGAAATCTTTGTTATTACTAGCTATGATTCATGTTGATATCTTTTCTATGAAATATGTGTTTTGGCCCTAATCTTGAAATGAAATTGAAAGATTGTTGCATAATTGCCCAGATACAAATGTTGCTTGATTCTCGATAGTTCTTTTAATCACCATGATAGTACAATTGTAAAATATTTGGCTTATTGCTTGGTTCAATCTTAGTCAAGATTTCTCATAGATCTCTCTGCCTTGTAGAAAAAGTCTATCCATTGGTTTGATCATATTCCGCTTCTTGAGGAGTTCGCGAAACTTCGAGTCGTTAGCCATCGGGCTCATCGTGTTGTTCTTTAGACGGTTTTGATGCTTTCGCATAAAGC
Organism: Datura stramonium; assembly: GCA_018107945.1. Classification (NCBI taxonomy): domain Eukaryota; kingdom Viridiplantae; phylum Streptophyta; class Magnoliopsida; order Solanales; family Solanaceae; genus Datura; species Datura stramonium. The sequence continues at coordinate 136,638 of JACEIK010002113.1, read as the reverse complement.
CGCTTCCGACTAGTCTTAGAACACTTAGTTTTTTGTTATCAAGTCCTTCATATTCTCGTGGTACTTCCAAATAGGTATTCCTAACTTAAGTCTTAAGACATCAGGTTTGAGCTATCGCCTAGCAATCACAAAGAATTTCTAGTAGGAGTAGGACTTAACACCGAGCGTGCATCAAGTTCAAAGACCCTGTGTTTCAAAACTACGCCACCATAGGTCATTATCCCAAATGTGCCTGGACAATGATCATCAATTTCACCACTATACTCTAGTAAGGTACATGGGTTTCATCGATGGGGTGTATACATCGGACTTCACGTCTAGCTCACGTGGTTATATGTCGCTATAAAATCTTCCACTTGTCAAGATTCGTTCGGCCAAGATAGCCTTGTTTCAGCTCAATTCAATTTATTCAGACATATGATATAGCTAAGATCCTTAGTCAAGATTTCCTGTATTACACTCGTTCGTTATATTTAGTGTTTATCGCCTTAGTTGTGTATTACTACCGATTTACGATGTCTCACATACGAGGTACATTCAAAGTACTTAATGCATATTTTTCATGTTGTATCGTATTATGATACAATTGCAGTTCCTGGCCTCAACATTGATCGTAGTTCTCCTAACCCACTTCAACACAGTGTTATTGGTGAGTCCTTATTTTTCGATGAGAGTATCTTTTAGTTTAGTTTTCTTATGAGTTAGACTTTTAGAGTTAGCTAGGGACTTGTCCTAGCAACTTGTCGGGGCTTCTTAGATGGCTTTAATAAAGTAATGTTTCAAAGAGTTACGTTGCGCTTGTCGAATAAATTTCAATATCTTATCGACATTTCTTATTTTTGAGAAAAGTTATTTAGTTATGTTTTCATATCTTCCGCTTCTATTTAATTTAGTATACTAGTGTGATGTTAAACTACAGTAACTTGGGTTCACTTGTGGAACCAAGTACCGTGTCACATTCGTGAGTGTAGAGACCTCTAAGCCGTGACATCAACTACTCTAGGGGAGAAAATTGCCTTCACTCTTGATGTTTCGTATTTTGGAAATAATGGGGTATAACCCCAAAATCCCACTTAAACCCACTTTATGATTTTCGTATCCACCGAAACTATCACCATTGCTACAGCAGACCCGCTATGGCGATCCTGGCGTTACAGCCGGGATTCGATGACATTCTCCGATCCATTATAGCGAAGCTCCAACCGTCACCACGGTCTCACCGCGGTGGAAATTCTACCGCTGCAATGGTCCCCTCGAAACTAGTAGCTCCCCAAAATCAAACTACTCTCATTATCTCACTCCACAACACTTCTTCTATCCACAACTTAGCCCGTTAAAGTGTTCTACATTTATTTTCCCTCGTAATGACATACGGTTCATTACATCGATACAAATTAAAACAACATTTATCCTCGAACGTTCTGCAAAGGAAAGGAAGAGAATGTACTAGATTCCACAAACAATTGAGGATATTTGAATCGCATACGCCTCGATTTCCAAGTTTCTTTCCTCTATGGGATGATTTCTTCCACCGAACCTTTACCGTAGCAATCTCTTTTGATCTCGCCTGTGGGACTCCCTAGCCAATATCACTGACCGGCTCCTCCTATAGGACAAGTTCTCATCTAGCAATTCGGAGTCCCATTTGATAATGTACGATCCATTTACATGGTACTTCTTCAACATGGAAACATGAAAGGTGGGATGCACCCATGATACCTCTGTGAGGTAAGGCCACCATAAGCTACTTCGCTTCACGCGCCGAGGATTTCAAATGACCCAATGTACCTCGGAATAATGTAATATCTCAAATGTTCCTAATACTAGATTTAGGAGTTGAAAAGGTGTTCAAGATCGAAAAGTTGGAAAATTTTTTCTCAAGATGCCTCATGGTACGAGTCGAGGGAATAACCCATGGGTCGTAGGAAGGAGCCGTTGTTTAAAGATAGAGATGGTCATTTTAGATGGTATAAATCGTGGCATTTATCCATTGTAGCAAAACTACTGTCATTGTAGCGTCATTGGAAGTTGGAGGAGTCGATCGGTGAGCTCACGGAGCAAACCATGAATCGTAGGTTAGCCAGACGATCAGGGTCGTGGAGTCGTGGAAGGTTAGGTAGGTTTTCAGGTATTGATCATACAATCAAAGGTACGACTCGTAGGAAGAACCTACGAGCCATTGGTTGACCCGTGAAAACTCTAAAACCCGTGAATGAAGCAAGGGAAACAATAGAAGGAATCGATGAGTCGTGGTAATGTGGTGCACTCGTGGTGCGATTCATTGCTTCGGTATCGAGTAGTGTTTCTTCAAATTTAATAAGGGCATTTCCGTATCTCTTAAGCTCCTAAGCCCTAAACTATGTCGGTTTAAGCTAGTTAGAGGATTTAAGAGGGTTTAGCCTATTCTAACCTATCCTCTCACATGCATGCGTGTTTAGAGATTCCCAAAGGAGATTAAATCAGAATTCTTTTCAAGTTCTTCCATAAATATCTCAAGCTTTCAAGGAAGGGTGTATAATCGATTACCTGCATGTAGGGTCACGAATGAGGGTTTCCTGACTTCATGTCCAAATTCCATCTTAAGTTCATGAATTCAAGTGTATGACTTATGGGGTCTTACCTAATTTATGAAATTCTCTATGAACTATCTATAGGTTAATTCCCTTCATGTTTCAATGATGTTTTAAGATTTAGAGTAGTTTTTATGTGTAAATTGATTACAAATTAAGATTTCAAGTTTTAAAAATTCTCGCTTCAATTATGCAAGTTTCATGAAAAATCAAGTTTATGATTTATGTTTTCTCAAATTACAGAGATGTCTAGCATGAAATATTGTTCATGATTTACCCGTGTATGAATCCATATTTTTTAGTAATAAGTTTAGAAAATATGTTAAATCTTGGGCAAATCCAAAAGATTTAAGTATGTTTTCATGACTTAGTTCAATTTTTATGATATTAGCTTACCATATGGTTTTGGAGTCAATACTCCCACTTTCATCTTTTGGTATGCTATGAGCCATCTATCATATTCGTATTTTTGACTATGCATGTTATTACATTATCCGCTTCATTGAAAATGATGGTTTCATCTATGTTGGGAGAAACGATGGAGAGCATTTACATGTTTTTTGGAGCAATTTCTAGCACCGAGTAGGCTAGCGGGTTCAGGAAAACCCTAAGTCTCAAAAAACTATATGCAAACATAGGATTATTCAGCTAATTTAGGATCTCCTTTGTGAGCTTCCCCGCCCGAATGGGCGTTCACTGATTATCGATATCATGGTAGTGCTCAGCCCTAGAAAGGCTTTTGATAGCTATGCCTCCACTTAAGTGTAATAGCTGGGATTGGGTAAGCTCTATCGTGATACTGTTGGTTATATGGAGAGTCTCCCATTATTCCTCAAGATTTCGCTATGTATGTCTATCGCTTATAATAATATGTTTTCGCCAGGTTTGACCCAATCATCAGCTTATTAGTTTTAGTTATGAATATTAGTTTTAGCTTTGTGTCATTAGATTCAGATATAAGATTCAGCTTATGTCTATTCATGATTTCGATTTCAAAGATGCGGCCCTTACTCTCATAATCTTATAATGATATGATTTATGTTATGCATGTTTTCGATTATACTTACTTATCCTCGTTTTTACTTACCTTGCATACTCGCACATTTCAAGTATTGACCGCTTACTCTTTGCTATATCATTTCATGATACAGCTCGTACGTTTAGATTTAGTCTCGCCGCTAGCTAGTTTCCGTGAGATCAACCTAGACAATGTTGCTGGTGAGTCCTCATCCTTCGAGGACCTTTTAGATAGTTGAGTTATCATCATTTTCGCCCGTACTTCTAGTGAGCTAGTTGGGAGTGTTGTCCAAAGATGTTAGAGGCTTTTCAAAACATAGTTTTTATATTCAACTTCGTATTTGTGTTTTGAGATTTCCGTTGTTTAAAATGTTCTCTTATTCAAACTTCCGCTATTTTAGAATTTATTCTTCCTTCGCTTTATTTATGTTGAGCTTTAGATTTCATTTTCATGCCATTGGCCAACTTGGAGCCATTTATGGCTCTAGTTCCGTGTCTAGATCCTGCCTATGCTCGGGTCGTGAAAACTTGGCAGGTCGTGAGCTAAGGTTCAAAGGCAGGTCCTAGGGTGTTTGAAAGATCAATTAAGTAGAAATCTTTTCATAGGTGTGAAGTTAGCCACACTTATGACGAAGAGGCTACGAAATGTTTTTAGGAAATTTCCCTTCTTTTATGATCTATGTCATGCGATGAAGTATCTCCCTATCCTTCTAACTCATGCTATACGAAGCTTGTAGAATCATGCCTACACGACGAGTTAACGAAGAAGGAATGGCAATATAAATGGAAATGGCCACGATGGCAATGGAGATGGCACCATCAAGCCCCACCACTCCAACTGATCATATATGTCGAGTGTGCTCTATGCTAGGTTCATGGTAGCCATTCGCATGTTGGCAATGTGTATGTTGACCGCTAGGTCAATCAATAAGCAAGAGCTCACATTCCTTAAAATGAGAATGCTAGCCGGCGCTAGGTTAGAGATTTGATGACTCCCCGAGTTTCTTGGCCGAGATCGACGAGACCCATAGTGAGTTCATCGAGGAGATTTAGAATATCACCCAAATTATGTGATGGGGAGGAGTGTGCGTAACTAGTCTATTATCAATTAAAGCACCGTTTAGGTATAGACAAGGAAAGGATGGTCGGGAGTTGGAGCGGGTCCCATTGGTTGGCAAGGAGTTTCTTATCACATTCTTGGACCGATTCTTTCTTGGGAGATGAGGGAGATCAAGGCGTATTGTGAATCCGAGACCGTAACAACTTGACCATTCAAGAGTATGCCTGAGTCTACCCGTTGTCCAAATATGCACCGGAGATGGTGGCCGATTAGAGGGCCCGAGTGAGCAGTAGTGAATGGGGTAGCAAACTACTTGGTCAAGGATTGCGTGACCTCTATGCTCCATTAGGACATTGACTTCTCCCGCTTGATCTTATACGCCCAATAGATGGAGGTGGTGAAGATGAGGGAGAGGGAGAGAGAGGCCAAGAAAGCCAATACAAACTGGGCGGGGGACATTGCCAAGAGCCCTCCTAGGCCACCCAACGCCATCAACCAACATTCCATCCAAGTCTAAGTGTCATCGAGAGGATGGGTACCGCCCCGAGGTCGTGGGAGCGCCAGAGAGCCCCGCATTCCGGGCCAGGATAGGTGTGGTAGGAGGCACACCCGGGGCCGTTGCTTAAGGGTGCCTGGGGCATGGAGTCTTGGCCACATGCTCAGAGACTACCCTTTATCCAGACCGGGCCATGGTAGAGGTCGAGACCCACCACTCGCTTCACGCCCACCGACACTCGGCCTCAAACAAGGGGCAACCATTAGTGAGGTGGTGGTCCATATCGAATGGTTTTATGCCCTTCATCTCGTGTGAGCGGTGGAGGTCTATCCAAATGTGGTTATCGGTATGTTGTGAGTATTTTATCTTGATTTTTATGCATTGTTAGGACCAGCCTTATCTTTGTGATGTCTTCTAGTGTTTCTAGTAATTTCAAAAAGTCACCCCAAAATCCTATTAGAACCCTTCTCAGCCTCTACCTTCGCCTAAGTGACTCGCTATAGCTCGACTGATACAAAAATTTCCCTCTCTACGCCTTAGAAAGTCACCTCGCTGGATTTAGTAGAGTTAGACATGACAAATTTGATGTTATCTTTTGGCATAGATTGGTTACATGCATGTTATGCCTCAAAGGAATAATAGAACGCGTAGAGTTTGGTCGGTGAGCTAGCCATATAGTGGAAAGATATTCAGCCGTACCGTAGGTCTCTTTATTTCCTACCTTAAGGCTAGCAAGATAATTTTTAAAGGTCGTATTTACCATCTGGGTCAGGTTTAAGATGCTATGTCCAAGACCCACTCTTAGTCGGCTTATAGTGTAGGTCCAAAGGTGTTCCCGATGATCTACTAGAGTCCCTTCCCTAGCGGGAGATCGACTTTGGTATTGACCTTCTTCTCGATAAAGAGCCTGTATCAATTCCTCCTTACGTAATGTCTACTGAGCTAAAGGAGTTGAAAGAATGTATTAGCGATCTCTTAGACAAGGGTTTCATCGTACTTAGAAAATCCCCGTGGGGTACCCGCTTCTCTTTGTTCGTAATAAGGATAGATCCCTTCATATGTGCATTGACTACCTGACGCTGAGCAAGGTTACAATCAAGAACAAGTATCCTCCCACGATTGATGACTGTTTGACCAACTTCGGGGTGTTAAGTGCTTCTCAAAGAAATATCTCATGTTCGGCTATCACCGCCGTAGTGCTAGGGGAGAGTGATATCCCGAAGACATGCTTCAAGACTCGTATGATCACTATGACTTTGTAGTTATGTGGTTTTGGACTAACGAATGCTCCGACAACTTTTATGAATTTTATGAATAGGGTGTTCAATCCATAGTTGGACATGTTTGTGATAGTGTTCATAAATGAAATTCTCATATGATCTATCATGACTTGAGTCTATACCTTAGATGAGACACAGTACTTGGAGTCATAAGTAACCGCAATTCAACCTATGGTCTATCATAACATCGGTAATCTGGTAAAATCATAATGGAAGCTTTTGGAAATAATAAAAACCATTTATGGAAGTTGGTAACTAAATCATAAAGCTTATACAATCAAAACAAACTAAAATCAATCAGACCCAAGACATCTATATTCTGATGAGTTGTCGGGACAAAGCCCCCGCAAAGAAATCCCTAAGTCTAATTGAATGAGAAATAACTGAAGAAAATAAATATCGTCCTCGGGAGAAAGATGAGGTCTCAACACCGGTGCACTGAGCAACTCCCGGAGAAGATCTCGTTAATGGTGCCGAGACTAAGAACTTGCAACTATATCATGAAATGATGCAACATAGAAGGTATGCGTCGCACTTTGAATGTACCGAGTAAGTAGGAGAAAACATAACCTTAAAATAAATAACCGAACCGTAATGACATGCAATGACCAATAGAGATGCTAAAATCAAAAACTCAAATATACTGATTGTCAATATGACTCTGCCTAATGGTCAAAAAGTTTTTAAATTTAGATACCGAATCAATTAATCAAAATTAATTGAGTAAGCCGAAACTATTCTCGAACCGAGCTAACTGAGGCCGAATTGACTAATGAGAGAGTCTATAATCGACAGATAACCACGTGAGCTAGACATGGAGTTCAATGTATGCACTTCATCGGTAGGACCCAATATACCTTACCAGGTATAAAGGCAAGAATCGGGTGATCACAATTCTCGGGGCCATAAGGCAATAAAAAATAACCTACTTATAAGGCAACGTAGTTCCGGGAACCAGTGGTGATGGAACCTTGGTCCGTTCGGTGCTAAGTTCTAATTCTTACCAGATAAGTCCTAGATCGACACAAGCTAATAGCTCAAAACCGGGCTCAAGACTAAGCCGAATACCTATCTCGGAAGTATCCTGAGTCTTATTGACCGCATTCGTAATCGGTGTTCTAAGACTGCCAGGAGCCACTTATCTAAAGCGTAGTAACGCTCTCTAAAGAACAAACTCAAATATGAAGTTAGGGTTCTAAGACTGTTAGAGCTGCTTATCTAGAAGTGTCAGAACCGCCTAAAGAGCCGCTAAAATATGAACTCAATCTAATAGTGATAATCGGGAGGAACCACTAACACCTCAAGAAATGACTATAGTCAAACTAATCACCATATTTATGGACATCAACGAGTATGGTAATAATCAGATCAGACTCAACTAACATGCATCCGACCGGGATTTCAACATATACTAACAATATGGGGACTTTCAAGACCATAGAATAAAGCTATGCGAACTATCCACATGTGTGATTTTACTTTTCCTAACCGAGAGTTAGGCCAAGTCATTCCACTAGATACTAGTTTCACAAAATTTCTAGAAATAGGGAATAAATAAGTAGTTAATATCATGAATAATATTCAACTTGAAATCTTAAAGAAATGTCCAAAAACTTTCTACATTTTGAATCCATAGGGATGTAACCGATAAAAGAAATAGAGAAATATTCCGGGGAACACAAGGGTAGAACTATTCCTTGTTGAATTCCCACATACCTGGTGAAGAAATTTGGAGAAGATCCTCGAGAAATACGGAAGAAGTTGATTGCCCTAGTTCTAGCCTTGAGGTTTCGTGAGAGTTCTTCATACCGTAGCCCGCATTGAGAGAAGGAGTGAGAGGAATACGTCAATCACCCTTTTAACTCTCCCCTGGACGTGCCCAAATGACGTAGTTTAGAGTCTAGGAGTTCGAAAATTACAAAAAAATCCCCTAAAATCTCGTAGAAAAATCACACCGCTACCCTAATGAGGGACTGATGATTCAGAGCACTGCACCAGCGACCGTGGTCCGCCCATTGCCTACACCGGAAATTGCACATCATGGATCATCACGAGGGAAACCATCCACTCATGGTGTACCGACCCACTTGTGGTGACCATTCGTTGGGAACACTCACAAAATCCTTCCTCTTCGCTAACCCTTGACCACCCATCCACCTGACGACCGTGGTGACCACGACTCCATGGTCACACCCGTGGTCACCTCAAGACCCAAAATTCCAACCATGGCCAAACCATTCCCCCGAGTCACTTAACGACTCATGGTGATCCCGATGGGTCATTGGACGACTCATCCCATGACCCGGTGCAGAAATTTATGTTTTCCTCCGTTTTAACTACCGGGTATGATCTTAGGTTTTTGAGGTATTACAATATCTCCCCTTGGAAACATTCAACTTAATGTGGGAAAACACACTAAAATGTAGAGAATTGCAAACATCATACTTAAATACTAATCATCTAAGCCGAAACTAATGGAATGACTACCTCCAAACCGAATCATATGAATGAATTGAATTCATGACTCATAATGCATATTACATTGACATGAAAGAAACCGGGGAACATGAACAGTAACATGAAATCGAATAGAGTACTAAGGAGGGATTTAGTACCTGATGCTAGAACTAGACTAGAAGGGAATAAGGTGAGGGTATCTAGACATCATGTATGCTTCTGCGTCCCATGTGGCTTCCTCAACTAGCTGTTCCTCCACAAGACTTTCATTGAAGCAACTTCCTTGTTCGCCTACAAACCTCACCGTCAAGGATCTCGAACTCGGGACTCCTTCGTAAGAGAGACTATCTTTTATTCCCACACTATCTAGTGGCAATAACCGAGGTTGATCACCGATACTTCTTCAATAAATACACATGGAAGATTGGGTGCACATATGCTAACTCGAAGTAGTTCTAACTCATACACCGCCAATTTGCTTCAAAATTCGTATGGTCCCACATATCTCGGACAGATTTTTTTCCCTCAGATTCCCAAACATCATCACCCCTTTCTGCGGGTGAAATTTTTAGATAAACCCAATCATCCACCGCAAACCCTAACTCTCTTCTCCTCACTTCGGCATAGGACTTGACATGGCGCTTTTTTCAACCTCTTCTTGAAAAGTTGCACCTTCTATGTAGCTCATGAACCGAGTCTCGGCCTCTAAGTGAGGGTAGCTTCACAAACTTTAAACAACCCTATAGGAGACCTATATCTCCTACCATATAGTGCCTCAAACGGGGCCATTTGATACCGGAGTGGTAGCCGTTGTGTGCAAACTCAATGAGAGGTAGGTGACATCCCAATCGCCTTGAAATTGATCACACATGCTCAGCATATCTTCCAAGATCTAGATAGTCTCGCTTCAACTTGTACATCTTTCTCAGGTGAACTTGTGCTAAGCTTGGACTCGTGGGTACCAAGTCCTTCGAAATGATCACAATCATGGAGTTAATTGGGTATATCTATTTGAAATAATGGAAAAGGCACCATGCAAACACCACTCCCAAATATAAAGCCTAGCATAACTTAGCCGAGTCTCGTAGTTTTAATTGGGAGGAAATACGACTTGTCATCTGGGCCTACTATCACCCGTAATGGGTCATGTCAGTTGACGAGTACGGTAGGTAGAACTGTAATAAAATCCATATTCACTCTTCCAACTTCCATGTGGGTATACCATATCCCGAGTCATACCTCCCGATTCTAATGTTCTACCTTGAACTCCGCCGGCGCTGCACTTAGCTACAAATTCTCAATGTCTCTTTTCATGCCGTTCCACCGCAAATATCCCGTAGACCATAGTACATATTGGTAGCACTGAGGATAGAATATCTCGAACTGTGTGCTTCAGCCGTGTCTTCTATCTCGTGCTACCCACATCCGCACACATAGTCTACCCTAGTAGCGGAGTACACCATCTCCCCTTGGATAAACCTTCCAATTCTTTTACGAGGACCACCTCCTTCGCCTGTTAAATATAGGATCTTCATCCTGCTCGACTTAACTTCAACTAACAATGAGGAATCTGATCCAATCTGCACCACTACTCCGCCCCTCAGCCTATATCAACAAACCGCACTCCTAATTCGAGCTAACTTGTGAACTCGCCAAGCGCTTCTTCTCTCTTCAATACGGGCCACTCCTTATAGACATTCTGCTTAAGGTATCGCCCAATTACATTGGCTTTGCCCGAGTGGTACAACACACTCATGTCATGTCTTTCAGTAGCTCCAACCACCATCTCTCGACAAAGATTTAAATCTTTCCATCGAACACATGAATAAAGCTCTTGTGATCGGTGAAAACTTCCACGTGAGCCCCATAAAGGTAGTGCCTCCATATTTTCAATGCAAAACCACCGCCGCCAACTCTAGGTCATGAGTTGGATAGTTCTTTTATGAACCTTGAGTTTTCCGGAGGTGTAAGCTATCACCTTACCTCCCGCCGCATCGAACGCAACCAAGGCCACACTAGAAGCGTCACAATACACCATGAACTCCATATGTTCCTTCCGACAAGGTTAACACTGAGTGGTAGTGAGTCGAGTCTTCAAAACTCTTGGAAACTCTTCTCACATGCATCTGATTACTGGAATTTCACTTTATGAGTCAACCTAATGATGAGATGCAACGAAGGAAAAACCTTCTCGCAAAACATCATAATAGCCGGCTAGACCCAAGAAACTTCTTACTTCGCTAGGGAAGTAGGTCTTGCCGCCCTTTTCACCGCCGCCGCTATCTTTTGAGGATCTACCTGAATACCTCACCCGAGACCACGGACCAAGGAAGGTCATAGACTTCAACCGTAATCTCACATTTGCTAAACTTAGTGAATAATGATGTCTCTCGAGCCTAGCACTATCTCGATGTTAGCATGTTTTTCCCTCGCTTCTAGAGTATACCAATGTCACATAAATGGGCAATGATGAACATGTCTAGATATGGCTTGAAAACCCTGCTAATCATGTCCATGAAAGCTACGGGGCATTAATGTCCGAAAGGCTATAACCACAAATTGTAGTGACCATACCGAAGTCCAAAGTCAAGCTGATGTCAAATTTTCTAACCTTAGTTGACGGTACCGACTCAGATCTACCTTGAAAACAATTGGCTCAAGCCGATTGAAAAAGTAGTCAAACATGGGTATGGGATACCTGTTCTTAATTGTGACCTTTTTCAACCGACGGTAGTCGATAAGCATATTCTCGAGGGTACCGTCTTTTTTTTTTTGCTCAAATAATACCGGAGCACCCCATGGAGAGATGTTGGGCCAGATGAAGCCTTTATCAAGGAGGCCTTTAAACCGCTTCCTTCAACTCTTTAAGCTCAGCTTGGCCATTCTGCAAGGAGGGATGGATGGATGAGTGTCTAGGAAAAGGTCTATGTTGAAGTCTATTTCCCGCTTCGAGGGACTTAGCATCTCGGGAAATACATGAGGGAAATCACCTGACAACCGGAACTAACTAAATAGCCTGAGTCTCGTAGTTGGAATCTTTGACCAAACTAGATGATGAATACACCCTTGGTAAATAATCATTCTATCCTTAAGGTAGGAAATAAACCGACTCCTTAGGGCGCCCCAACTACTACCCCGTCCACTATAAAATTCAGCTCAATAGGGAACTAAAATCTGACCCTAGTTCTAGGGTCGATCAAGGTATAACCAAAGTGTAACAAATCCATGCCAAGAATGAGGCTCAAATCAACCATGTCTAACTCTACAAGATCAGCTAGAATGACCTTATTCAAAATTGAGACCGGTAGTTTGATACACCCAACCGGCTCTAATCGACTCACCAACTGGGTGAAGACTGAGAATGGCTCTAGAGTACCTCGACTAATATCAAACTGAAAGCCGATAGGAGTCACGCACCCATAACGTGATCCTCGGATCTAGTAGGGCATACACATCTAAATGGAAAAGGCTGCACATACCGTGACCATGTTAGGTGAGCTCTCCCGATCCCGACAAGAGGACAAAGCATAAAAATGGTTTTGGCGCTGACAATTATCCATACCTAAAGTGTTGGCTTGCCAACCGGCCGTCTGCTGGAGTTGCTGGAAGTGGTGGATCGAGGGATCTCACTCCATCCCGCCGACGGCATTCTTCAAGCCGATGACCTAGCTGAAGTTCACACCCAAAGCAACCTTCGACTCTTGAAGGCATTTCCGGTGGTTCTTGCCACACTAAGGCAAGTCAAAGCGCTGTCGGTGCCGGGCATTTTCGGGACTGTGGAGCGATATTCCAACCTCCGATCCTTGTGGGACCAAACATGTGGGCACTGGCCGGGAAGGGGTGCTAGAGACCTCGCGCCGCGTTGCTATAGGCGTATACTAGCGCCAAAACTCGGTGGCCATAATCTACATTAGCCAGCCTCTTTTTCCCATTTAGTCTCCCACTCTAAGTCTTTTAGCTTTTTCCTCAATCTCGCTAAGCATGAACGATGAGGTTGAGAGGTCAATATCTTTGATAAGCATTGCAAAAGCCTCCGTATTCCTTGCGAGCCAAGTTTGATACTCCATTGACGAACATCAAAGATGCGAGCGCTGGCTCGTATACCATCTCTAGAGCATGTTTAGACAACCGCGTGAACTCTAGTGCATACTCTTCTACCATCCTATTGCCCTGCTTCGCATTCATAAATTTCGCCACCTTAGCCTTCTTAAGCTCCCTGGGAAGAATATGTCTAGGAAGGTTGTTATGAACTCCTCCCACTCCACCCGCTCTACTCACCGGTCTCCCCTCCATCCATTGATCGTACCAAATCTCGGGCTACCCTTTCACTGTAGGCATCCGTGTCGACTCTCATAAGAGCTAACACCCATACTTAGGTGATCTTTCTATCTCATCCACGAACTCCTCAGGGGTCCTCTCCCACCTTAGATCCATGGAAGGCCGGAGGGTTCATTCGGGATGAAGCCCGAACTCGAGAAACTACTACGCACTCCATTAGTGCTAATCGAACCACCTCGCTAGTTCACTTGGTTCGTAATTGTTGCAATGCGCTGAGTGCCGCTTCGAACTCGCGGAGGACACCGGGTCATCTTGAGGGGCCGTGAGCCGGTGGGGCAGTCGATGAGCATTTTTCCACTCTTCTTCCGTTACAACATCTTGGAGGCATGATTTCACATAAATGAAATAGAGCACAAGATAGGGAACGTTTAGAATTCGGAACCAACGCACTATAAAGTATGAACAAAGGGAGTTTTCCTAAACGCCTAATAGCTTCCCTGGCCATAAGTGTGGCGTTCTTCACACCCATGAAAAGGACTCTACTTGACGCGGGCTTTCAGATATCTTTCTAAGATTCTCCAACCTAGGGCTTTGATACCAAGTTTTTCGCGACCCGAGGCCCATACTCCTCGGGACAAGACACGATACTTGGAGTCACAAGTAACCTCAAGTCAATCCATGGTCTATCATAATATCGGTAATTCGAGTAAAATCATAGCGGAAGATTTAAAAAAATAATAGAAACCATTTATCAAGAAGAACTAAATCATAAAGCTTATACAACCGAAAATCAAAATAAGGAATTCTGTGTCTCGAAAGCCATATATATATCCGATGAGTTGTTGGGAAAAGCCTCAACAATCCCTAAGTCTAACTAAATGAGAAATAACTGATGAAAAATAAAACATCATCCTCGAAAGATGAGGACTCGCCATTGGTGCAACCGATAACTCTTCGGTAGATCTCGTAATGGTGTTGAGCCTAAGAATCCCATAGCCGTATCATGAAATGATACAACATAGAACTATGCGCGCATTTTGGAATGTACTCGAGGCAGGGAGAAACATAACCTCGTAAAAATAAATAACTAAACCGTAATGACATGCAATGACCAACCGAGATGCTAAAACCGAATAAACTAAAATATAATGAGTGGTCAAATGACCCCTGTCTGATGGTCAAAGTTATGCCTTAAATCTAAGATACGAATCTAAACTAATCAGATTAAATCGAGTAAGCTAAAACTATTCTAACTAGGCCAATATGACAATTAACCGACTAGTGGGAGATTCTATAACTACATATAACCATGTGAGCTAGACGGTGGAGTCTCGATGTATACAATTTGCATCGTTAGGACCAAATATACCTTGCCGTGATATAAAGGTATGAACCGGGTGATCACAAGATTCTGGGGCCATATGGAAAATTAAAAAAATAATCCTACTGCAACTTAGGTTTTGGAACCTCGGTGCGCCGGGAACCCCGGTTCCGCTAAGTGCTAAGTCCTACCCCATTAGATAGTCCTAGATTGACTACTAAGCTAATAGTCAAACCGGGGCCCAAGACTAAGTCAGAATACCTATTTGGAAGTACCTCGAGAGTCTTATCGAACCGGACTGTGAATCGGTGTTCTAAGATCTAGCCAAAGCCGCTTATCTAAAGCGTCAGAATCGTTTAAAAACAAACTAAAATTCAAGTTGGGGTTCTAAGATCGCGTAGCCGTTTATATAGAGTTGTCGTAACCATCTAAAGAACCACTAAAATTCGATAATCGAGTCTAATAGTGATAACTGGGAGGCACCAATTTGATACCTCAAGAAATGACTATAGTCAAACTGGACAACACATTTCTAGACAACACCGAAATGCTAATAATATGACTCAGACTGACTAACATACATTTGATCGATTTCAACATATACTAACAATATGGGGATCTCAAGACTCGAGTAGAATCAAGCTACAGGTAACTAGTCCAACACGCAAGATTACTTTTTCGAATCGAGAGCTAGGGCTAAATCATTCCACTAGATACTAGTTTCACAAAATTTCTATAAATAGGGAATAAATAAGAAGTTAATATCATGAATAATATTCCACTTAATCTTAAAGAAACAAGTCCGGAAACTTTCTACATTTCGAATCCACTGTACAATTGATAAAAGAAATAGAGAAAGATTTTGGGGACAAAAGTGTAGAACTATCTTTCTAAGTTGATTCCTACATACCCGTGAAGAAATTCTAGAGAAGATCCCTTGAGAATCTGGGAAGAAGATGATTGCCCTAGTTCAAGACTTGAGAGTTTTTACGTGAGAGTTCTTCTTACTAAGTCTAAGTGTTGAGAGAAGGTGTGAGAGGAATACGCTGATCACCCTTTTAACTCTCCCCTAGACATGCCGAAAATGACATAGTTTAGAGTCTGTGAGTTTGGAAAATTATGAAAAAGCCCTAAAATCTTGGCAGAGCAAATCACACCGCCAATCCCAACGAGGGACCGGATGATTTGTGGTTACCGACCATGACTCATGGTCTTCCCTGCCTACATTGAAATTCCTCATCATGGGTCACCACGAGGACACCATAATCCCCGTTGAAATTGACGACTACGTGTGACCAAGCCATTGGGAACACTACTAAAATTCTTCCTCTTATAGTCAACCCTTGACCACGGCCACTCCGATGACTCGTGGTGGTGACCACAACCCGTGTCAATTTTTCAAGACCCAAAATTTAAACCATGGCCAAACCTTTCCCACGAGTCACTCAATGACTCATGGGGTTCCTAACTGCCACTCGATGACTCATCCTATGACCTCGGTACATGAATATCTTTTCTCCATTTTAACTCTCGTCTAATCTTAGGTTGCCTGGGGTATTACATACTCGAACGAGGAGAATATGTTTGCTCATTTGAGGATCGCAAGCTGTTTGTTAAATTTAGCAAGTGTGAGTTTTGGCTGAAATCAATAGCATTTTGGCCATGTGGTGTCAAGTGAGGTGTACAAGTGGACCTACAAAAGATAGAAGCCGTAAAGAATTGGCCTAGAACATATAACTTCTTGGATATCAGGAGTTTTTTGGATTTAACTCTGCTACTATAGAAGGTTTGTTGAGATTTTCATCCATTGCAAAGAAAGATTGACTAAGTTGAGCTAGAAGAAAGTCAAGTTTCAAAGGGTTGGATACATGTGAGAAGAGTTTTCAAGAGCTAAAGACTCTGGCCACTTCAGTTCCCAATATTGACCCTACCCGAGGGTACATATGGATTTGTGGTGATTTATGATGCCTCTAGGGTTTGTCCTAGTTTTTTGTTGATGCAGCATGGTAAGGTCATTGCGTATACCTTCATAGCGCCTCAAGACTCATGAGATGAATTACTTGATGCATGACCTAGAATTTGCAGCAATGGTGTTTGCACTAAAGATTGATAATGCTCAAACTCACACTTCCTAACAAAATATGATTGTTAATAAAGAACACAACTAAGAGGTTGGGGTCAAAACCCACAGGGAATAAGTTAAGATCTAGACTAATGCCGCCACATGAACTTGTTGGTGAGTTATCTCCAAATGTGTGGGGGGTGAAGAAAATAATGCTAAAAAAGATTATAATTCTGATTTAAATCAAGATTCTCAAACAACTAGGGTTAGGTTTTCCCATGGGTTTATAACTACTTCAGGTATACTCACGTGATCAATCCCAATACTTACTTATAGAAATGATAACTAAGGTTATCCAAATGACTGTTCTATCCCTATTGGATGACTATACTAATCATCAAGCTGGGTCTCATGATTAATTTCAAATTGATCGTTATCAATATGTTCCAAATTTAACTATCCTACGACCACAACTCAAGTTAATATAATGATCGTAAAGACCAAGAATTTATCGTAATTCTCTTTCCTACTCTCTACTTCTCTAGATTCAAGCAAGTAAAGAACTCGGACAAGTCCTAATATTGTACACCGTTAAGAGACGTTTAAAGATAAAGAGAATACAACATGCTTTTAGCATTTGTTTTGAATCCCTTTTTGCCAACCCTAGTTCGTTAATCCACCGTGCTTCCCACAACCCCCTCGGGTTATGAGGTTTTAGCTCTCCGATGGCTGTAAGACGGTACGTGCAATAATGGACAAACACATAATTAAATACTTACGTAAACAATTGGAAGAAAAATCGCATTTGAATATCAAAGATCATACTCAAGAACAATTTATAAATTCAAGAATTTGATCCAAGGAATTGTTCCTCAAAACTTGATAAAATTCACAAAATTATTCTTCACACATCGACTAACTCAATTCTGTCCTTCTCTTATTAAAATAAAACATAAAGGTTATTTATACGATGATTAGAAACCTTTTCCTAAGCTAACAGAAATTTTCCATATTTGGTGTCGACTGTGTCACGATCGGGTCCTATGACCCGTAGCAGATTGTACGGGTCGCATGCTTCTCATAAGTCCTTAGATGCTTCAGATTTGGCTAAGTGTTGGCAAGCCGGTACAAATCGCATCATCCTACGAGTCACACAATGCTTTCGTGGTTTGGCCTTGAGAACTCGACATCTTCCAAATTTCTCCATGAGTGTTGTGGTACGACTCTTACCTTCTTCCTATGACTTGTACCGGTTGTAGTGTCTAAAGTTCTTCCAAGTATTGAAGAATCTTTCTACTACCATTTTAATTAAGTGGTACGGTTCGTACATTGATACCATGATTCGTGGTCCATCCGTACTAGGAGTTTGCCTTTGTGCAATTTTCTCTAAACAATTCCATAACTCTACGACTCGTACTCATCTTTGTACGACCTGCACCGAGAGTTGTATGTTGCATTTTCTCACGCCCCTTCGGCTTATCACTGCTTCTGAGTACAATTCGTACAATCAAGGTACGACTCATAATGAGACTTGTACTTTGGCCGATTTTCCGCATTTTAAGGCTTCTTTTGCACGTCATTGCCCCAACACTTATTTTCCCTAAAATCAAAGTAAAAGTGCCTTATATCCATGTAAACATACCAAAGCCCATGCTATTTTCTCGCTTTTAAGAATTGAAAAGTACCGTAAACACAAAGCACATCAACACCCTCTTCTTAAGATTTTTTGCATGTACTGTGAAAATAAAAACTAAACACGATGTTTAACTAGAAAATAAACCTAGGACACTACAGCTAACATCAAACAAAATTTGCACTATTGACTCAAAAGCTTTTGACCTTCCTTCCTTTGAACCAAATCAAGACATGCACTATAAGTAACCACAAAATATGATAAAATTGATCAAGACATGTCATCTTAGCTATTAACAGATAGTCAAGTCATCACCAATGCTTTTTTACACGTACCACTAGTAGAGTTAAACACAAACCATGTGTACCCTCACAACATATGAAGTCACCCACTCACGTATATAGTAAAAATATATAATATGGGATTGAACAAGCAAGACTCTCACTCACAAAGAAGTTTCAAATGCCGCATATCAAATACAATAGGCTTGCCTCTATTTTCTCTACTTCGATTTGCCTGATGGTCGTGCTAGGATCACTAAAGGACTTGCTTTGGCTTGTAATATAGGTTTTGGAGCCGGGTAGGATAGATATGGGATCTTTTAAGTGATGAAACCCTTCCTTGTCAGCATATGTACATATGGCTCCATTTTTTCACTTTTTTTCCATCTTTTGCTTCTTTCACTTTTTTTCCTCCCTTTTCACCTTTATGACTTGTATGAGGTAGTGTGTTTCAAGCTTTTCACGCATCGTTCACTTTTTGAATTTTCTTTTCAATTTTTTTTATTTTGTCACATCACACTCCCATTTTCACTTTTTTCTTTGTCTCCCTTTTCACCTTCCCACTATTTATGCATCCCTATTCTAGCTATCCTTCATCTTAGGCATTTTGCCTATGTTGAGGTTCACAATGTCCATGAATGGACCAGGGAAAAAACAAGTTCATTATAAAAATAGGTAAGGTTAATTGGTTAATCAAAGAAGAATGGTTTACTTAGGGCTCAAAATTTGGATCAAGGGAATCATATCATTTTTGGTAGGGTCATTTAAGCTAAAAATGGGCTTAACAAGAATGACCTATAATCCTTTCCTAAACCAACCATCCTAAGACCTATGCAAAGACCAATCTGCAAGCCTCTATGTCCTCTACGCAAGACATTGCATTAGGTATTAGACCTCACTTATTCGTGGTACATGACTTGCATTCACTCTACTCGGTCCAGCTTATTCATGGCTTAACAAAAACTATACATGTTAATATACTAAATGACATGAAAAGATCCACATAAATCATGCATGCAATCACAAGTACATAGCTAATCATCAAGAAATTTTAAATGTGGTTAATTTTCAAAATATCAAAAATAGTGCAATTTATTGGCTGAGTAATTCTGATACTTTATAACAAAACAAAATCACAAAACTAAAATCCTAAGCATGTTTGGTTCTAATAGATAGAATGCCCAAGGAAAAAACACGATAAGAAAAAACCTTGGACGAATCAAAACCCGAAAATACAAGCACACCCTCCCTTTTTTAAAAAGCGTTTTCGTCCTTGAAGCATAAATATAAGAAAAGAGGGAAGGGAACATACTTACTTCGCGCACTAAGCGCTCCCTGCCATCCCCGCTGAGGAGGTGCCTCCACTCGCACCGAGGGTGTTGTGGGTGGCCGACGCACTCAATGGTAGGCCTGGTCAGGGGGAGGGCTACCCCCTCAATAGTATCAACCGCCTTTACAACCTCTAGAATAATCGGGGCTAAATGTGGCTCGCCCGGAGGGTCCCTTCCTCTAGCAAGCTCTTACTGGGCCATGCGGTGGAGCTACCCGCTTCTTCTCGCTCATTCCCGCATTCCTAAAAGTATGTGTCATGAGTCTCGTTGTGCTCTCTACCATGCCTATTTGCACTCTCTTTTCTTTCTCCTTCCTTTTTGTAGGTCTCGTCTCCAATATCCTAGGAGATCCTCTTTTCCCTTTTTCTTTCCTCGCTCTATGGGCTCCCAATAAGTCAAGCCGATCAAGCTCCTCCTCTATACGGGAGACGTGGTGTTGGGGGAGAGTGGGGCCGCTATGACTCAAGCCGGCCGCCGTGATAACAACTTCATCCACTTGGCTCTGAAGAGCCCCAACTCTCATGGAGGCCGCCCATATCGCTTTCAACCATGTGCATATTGAATCTACTTTGAACTCATCTAATATGGAATGTAGGGCTCAGGTAAATGTTTCTATCTCACTCTCTTCATCCGTGGCTTGACATTCTTATCATTGACTGAATCTTTCTCATCCATGTTCCCGCCCTCAGAAATTCTCGAGGCGCTAGAATGTGGCCCAATCGGAGTTTGACGGATGCTCGTAGGTGGTTCGAGCGTGAGATTCTGAGCGCACGAATAACTAGTATCGCAGCCTGTCTTGCCCTCGTCTCGTGAGGGGGGCACACCTATGCGCCCTAATCGCCGAGTTAGTGGGGACTCGTGGTGGGAAAGTTAGATCACTACCGTGTTTATCTCATCCCGAATCGTGACAATGTCATGATCTGCTGTCCTCTAATCAAGCCTTCTCACCACCTACAAGACCGTAATGTCTACCTCCGTGCTTAATTTGAAAACGAGACTCACGGGGGATGATCATGCTCAATCCCATAGCCTCGATTCGCATCTCCTCTCCGTAATGACCGGTGGATGGGGTATCTGACATGATACATGACACCAAAGTTGCTCGTTTGCGCTGAGGGTATTGCCATTAACCGTTGGTGCCAACCAAGTGGTGCACTACCATCCAAGAAGCCTTGCAGTGAAATTTAGGGAATTCTTCATGACCTGCTTTCCTCTAGCCACCCATTCGACTTCTTTGTCCTCGCCGATCATATCGCATACAACCGCCGTATCCGCCTCCTCCTCCCATCAAAGTTGAGTCGCTTGATCCGTTTTAATGCCTCTAACCATATTCATATTCTCAAGGCGCAAAGATGTGGTGCTAAACCGGGCCATATAATATCCGAGCACAGAAATTTTAGATAGAACAATCCCTCTCGAATTCCCAACCAGACACTCTGTGCCTTGGAATGATATTTCAACTTCACCCTCTCACCTTCTACTCCACTATTTCCAAATAGTAGTCATAGAACTCCCAGACGGATTTCCTGGAGGTATTAGTTCGGGGCCCAAGCCATGCACTCAAATCTATAGAAGCTAAATATGCTTCATCCTCCACCTTGTTAAATGTATTTGTGAGGATCTCTGCACTCTTCGGAATGCCCCACCTAGGTTTGTTTTTGGTGGTGAGAGCAATGTTTCATTCATCTCCTAGGCTCCCCGGTACTCTCCACTAGATAGTGATTCTCTCTAGGCGGATTCTCGATCTTGCTTGGCATTTGGTGCCTCCTCTCCTTCCGATCCGGCACTACCCGCTTGCATCTTTGGATTGAGCCTCCTGGACCCCTCTTCATTAGAGTTGTTTCCTCGACTCTTAAGTTCTTTCCGCCTCCTCGACTAGGGAGCACCTACAGATGTGGCAATGGTCAGCCGTGGCTCCGTGCCTTGGCTCTTCTCCCTAGTGGCTGAGTCCCACTAGTGTTTGATATGTCGACCGTATTCCCCAGTGGAACACTAGGGAGCGCCCGCTGACGGAGCCCGAGGTATCAATGGGCAATGTCCTCCCGAGAAGTAGCCTTTGATGTTTTACGCTTCATCATCATTGTACCGTGGAGGAAAAGGGTTACAATCTTACATCCGAGGAAAAGAAAGCAAGAAAAAATTCATCTGTATTTCTATCACGGGCTTCACAAGACGCAGTCGTACCTTGGAGGTACGATTCGCACTGAGACGCATAATATTCTAGTCAAAGGTCACGCCGAGATACGACTTGTACCATAAAGGTATGGTCCGTGTATACCGAATCATAAGGAGGATGCCTTAAAACAATTATTCTCGTATTTTTCACGACTTATGGTACGACCGGTAAGTTGATTCCACAAGTCGTAGTAAGGATCGTATTGTCACTTGTGGACCGACCCTTTCTTGCATTCTTGGTAATAATCAGTAGGTACGGCTCAGAGCGCAAACCACGAGCCATACTAGGATTCATAACTTAGATTATTTCAAATTTGGCTTGGGATAAGCCCTAATGAGCCATCCTACAAGTTGTAGTATGAAACCATGAGTCGAAAGGCTTAGAAGCCCGTCCTCGCCTTAATTTTTGGTTCGGGCCGTAGGGGAATTAGTTTAAGTGCTTGGAGTACTCAAAATTTCAAGTCTAGGGCATGCATTTAACCAGCTTTTACAACTACTCATTCCTCCCCCTTTCATCACGACTGTAATCCTTCACTTGGGTCAGCCTAATGCTTCATGTTCAAGCTCCTACCCGCCGCACAAAGCTTGTTTACCGTAATACCCCGAAAGTGCCTAAGACAGATCCAGGATTTAAAAAATGGGAGTTGGCTTAAATTGTAGGTCCATAGAACGACGACTCCAATAGATCGCTAACCAACCCAACGCACCAAAATAGCCGGGAAAATGTTGACCCTAAGTGCGCTGGTACAACAAGGGAAGTAACGGCTCCATTGTTTGATATAATGATTCACTACTTAGAGTCGTGGGTGGGAACTAACTTAAGCCTAAGGGGAGTAACGAGTCATGGGACGGCTGTTGTAAGAGCACGATCGTGGTCAAATGGGCCATGGGAAGGGCTATTGAACATATCCATTCGATGTAAAGGAAGTCAACCACAACTCCCTGAAATGGAAGGGGCGAGCCATGGTGAGGCTCATTGGAAGACTCAATACAGAACATGATACTGGGAAAACAACGATGACTTAATGGGTAGTCACCTAGAACAACGAATTGGCCCGTTGAGTCGTGGGAAGGAATCTAAAAGTGTGAAATGGGTAGTGGATTCAACGGCTCGCTACCACGAGTGCCAGGTAATACATGACTCGTGGACTGCTCCATTGGTTCATCTTGCAATAATTTTCGTAGATTTCACAGGCATTTTCATCAATCCTAATTCCCAGGTCCTAAACTATGTCATTTAAGGCTCAAAAATTTGTTTTTATTGAGGGTAAAACCCACCCTAGGCTTATTCATTTCCATGTAATGCAAAGTTAAGGGATTGAGGAGGTGATCAAGCTTGTTCTTCAAGGTTTTCTTTATTATTTTCCATTGTGTTTTCAGGAGTGTGAGATTTGAGTTTCCCTGTGTATATAAGGTTATGAATGGGTGAATCTTTTCACACTCATGCCCACCCTTTTAAATCATGAAATTTCCTATCTAAATTCTATGGGTTTTTTACCTGGGTTGCATGAAATTTTGATTCTCTACATGGGCTCGATCTAATTGAGTTACTATTATTAAATTACGAATTTCGGGTAAGTTTTATGTTGTTTTTCATTAAAACTCATGTTTCAAATTTTTAAAATTAAAATGCCCATTTATGAAAAGCTCATGAAAGCCAAGGCTTATGATGAATGTTCATGTATGATGAATTTTTGATGAGGAAAAGCATGTTTTCAAGTTACCCATATTTATAATCATGTTTTCCAATGAATTGAGTATTTTCAAAGCACCCAGAAAGTATTGGGAAATGCCCACATGTTCAAGAATGATTTACGATTTATGATATGGATCTCATGATTTATCGATTTATGATATTGGTCGACTAAAGGGCCTTTTATTCTTGGCTAATCATGTATTTTTATGGGGATCAATGATGATAATGTTCATGCGGCCATGAATCTCAATGAATGATGTTACTGATTTGCTATACGAGCCTACGTGCATGTTTTTGGGAGTAAAGGTCTAGCACCGAGCAACCAAGGCCCAAAGGACTACGCGGTGTCTCATAACTATATGCCACCGTAAGTTTATATTGATACATTACAATATTAATGATCCCCTCTTTCGTGACATCACATAATGGACATCCTCGCCTAGCAAGCCAGTGCGACTGCGCCACTTGAGTGAGATAGTTGGGGCATCATGTATGGCTCTATCACGATGGTCTCTGCTATGACGAATCCTCCCATTGTTCCGCATGTTTTATGCATTGATATGTTTATGTTGTTGGCTCAATTATATTTAGTAAAGTTTCTCTTATGACTATGATAATGAATGGTTTACAAACGATTTAAAAACCTTGAGCCTTAAGTTATCTCATGATATTTATGACACAAGCATATTTTCCCTCTCTTTGATCATTTATGAGATTTGCGAATTTTCAAATGTTTGCTTTACTTTCCTTGCATACTGGAGCATTGACCGCATACTCTATGTTGTATCGTTTTTTGATACGTGCTTCGATTTTCGTATCCAAGATTGCCGTAGTTCATCTCAAAGTCTAGCATCTACCTTCGTTAGTCATCATTCTCGTAGGACTATATGTTTCGTATGTTGATGTTTCTTTTTGTTTTCAATTTCTTGCCGTGTTAGTTGGGGATGTTGTCCCACTAATCCATCTCGATATGATAGAGGTTTTCGTACTACATGTAGTACTTAACTGTTATGTATGTAGTACGTTTCGTTACTATGTCATGTTATGCTTATGCTTCTGCTATATCGACATGTTAAGTATTCCTCTTTAGTGATATGGAGTTAGATGAATGTTCATGCCATGGGTCGACTTGAAGTCCCTGCCCTTGTTCGTGTTACGATTCGGGTCTACATTCGGGTCGTGACAAACTTGGTATCGAGCCATAGGTTTGAAGTATCCTAGGTGCTTGAAAGCCGCGTTGGAGAGTCTTTTTCATGGGTGTGAAGCGCCACACTTATGACAAAGATGCTATGAGACATTTAGAAATGTCTCCTTCTTTATGATCCATGTCGTGCGATGAAATGTCTCTTTATCTTCTAATTCATGCTACTCGCGATTGCAATCATGGCTCTCTAAAGAATGAATGGTTGAGGAATGGAACGAGATGGCCACGAGGATGGCAAAGGTAACGGCACTGCTCGACCCCCACCGGGGCCAGAGCACTAGCACCTCGAGCCAGCTTCCCATGGTGTGTTTGGGGTAGCTATCCGTATGCTCGGCAAGCAGTCAATCAAGAGGGCAAGCTGGGAAAGTTCCACAAAATGGCAATGCAAAGGGCGTCAAGTCAAGGACTTCTGAGAATGAACCCGCCAAAGTTCCTCGTATCAAAGGTAGACGAGGACCATATGAGTTTATTATTGAGATTGTGAAGATCACTTCAAGGCTATGGGGTGAATGGGGCTGGAATATGCAGAGTTGGCTCGTATCGCCCTGAAAGGGTCGCATTACATTCCAAGGTTTCAGCAATGGAGAGATAGTAGGGCCACCGAGCAGCCCCCGTCACTCTGGAGGAGTTTCATGCGGCATTTCTAGATCAATTCTTCCCTCAGTAGATGGAGTTGAAGGCAAATTTCTTGAATTTGTGAATCTTAAGTAGGGGAGAATGACGTATAGGAGTATGCTCTCGAGTTCACTCGTTTGTCAAAGTACGCCCCAGAAAGTTAGTGGTTGATCGAGGGCACGGTAAACAGTTTGTTCATGGGCGTGGCGTATCATTTGAAAAATATTGTAGGACTACTATTCTCCTCTACCAGACATGGACTTCCCCGGATAGTGTTGTATGCCCAAGCAGACGCAGAAGCTTACGCGAAGGAGAGCGAGGCAAAAAGGCCTGCATGCATAGCCATGGGTTTACTCATTAGAGATCCAAGTGGTGGTCACCGCCCTTAGTTTCAGCGAGGTCAATAGCCCCAACACCATCATCGGGCCTAGCGTTCAATCTAGACCCCAAGTGTGACGTAGGAGTAGGGCTTCAAGATTGAGGATCGAGGGGCGCGTAGGTAGAGCGCACCTTTCCACTCAGGAAGTGCAACAAGAGTCATATCGGGGAGTGTTTGCTCGGGTCAAATATTTCGCTATGGGTGTAGATCCGCCACATGCGCCGAGCGTGTCTCATTTGTTAGACAGACGATTATAGAGGCCATGCGCAAACTTCCAGTCGCCAGTAGCTATAACACGCCCAGCCTGTCAGGCACTTACTAGTGGGGGTGGCGGACAACTCCAAAACAACATTCTATGCCCTTGCCTCGTTAGGAGAAGGATACTTATTGGTATGTTACGAGTGTTTCACCTTGGATGCTTATGCTTTCTAAGATCTAGGGGCTACCTTGTGTTTTCAGGACACCTTATATTTCTAGTAGCTTTGAGCCGCCCTCCCAAACTCGTTAGAACCGTTTTCTTAGCCATTCCCTTGGTGATTTAGTTGCATCAAGGGTGTATAGAAGGGGTGCCCGCATCACTATATTGCATAAAGTCTCCTCCAGCGTACCTTCCGCAAACTAACCGCTATCACTAAGTTCCGCCTATAACTATCCTCACCACAACTCAAGTTAATACAATAATCATCAAGATCAAGGCTCCATTGTAATTCTCTTTCCTAATCTCTACCTCTTCGATCAAAGAAAGTAAAGAATTGTGCACTTCCTAACGTTGTGCACGCAAGAATCATTAAAGATGAAGAGAATACAATAAAGTATTTAGTATTGGTTTTGAACCACTTTGTGCAACCCTAACTAGTTAATCCACCATGGTTTTCACAACTCTAGCTATGGAGGTTTTAGCTCTCATAGTTGCAAGGTGTTGATTTGTGTTCATGATTGAAAACATAAAACAATACTTACAAATATGATTGAGAAAAACAATCCCTTCAATTAAACCATGAAATCTTGAATAACAAGTAGCAAGAACAAGATGAATTCAAGAAAAGGTTGATCACATGATTGAACCAACTCACTCTCTCTTCCAACAATGTAAAATTTCTTACTACAATGTTTTCCTACAAGAATTATGTCTATTCGTCGTCCTCATTAAAAATAAACATAAAAAGTATTTATAGACACAAGAATTCTTCCTAAACCAACAAAGATCGGCTTCATATCCGTTGCCGAATTATCACGGTTTAACGGACGTGACATCCACTGTGCTTGGAGTGTTGGCTGAATTTCTGGTTAGTGTTGGGTCATGCACGATTCGCACCAACATGCTACAACTCGTACATTAACACTCGTGGGCTTGATCCCGATCTTGAACTTTTTCTCGAACTTCACTCACGACCGGTATGATACGACTCTGTACCTTCATCTCACGGGTCAGAGGGTACTCGCATGAGAATCGCCTTCTATGCAATTCTTCTCAGATTTCATCACGAATTTTGCCACGACTAGTACCACCATGGTACGACCAGACAGTCTCATAAGTTCCGCCTTTCCAGTTAAATCAAGCGCCTTGATCAAGGTCCTCGCATTTGACTTGTGGTCCACCTACTGACGTATTGTGGATCGCACCTTGCCCTTTTTGCAACTTTTAGCTTCTTTTTGCAATTTATTGTTCAAACACACCATTTATCCCAAATCAAAGAGAAAAAGTGTCTCATATCCACATAATATACCTAAGTCCATGCTATTTTCTTAGTTTTGAGCGTCAATAGTGCTGTAAATCCACAAAACATCAACACCCTCAACTTAAGACTTTTGCATGTCCTTAGGCAAAGAAAAAGAAAAACTAAACACGACGCTCAACTTGGAAATAAATTAAAATACTACAACAAAAACTCAAACAAATTTGTGCAAATTTATATACAAACTCTATTGACCCTTCCTTGAAATATCATCAGCTAATGCATTGCAAGCAACCTCAAACATCATACTTGTGTGGATCAAGACATGTCATCTAGCTAATAACAAGCAATCAAGTCATCACCTATGTGTTTCAAACAGACTAATGGTAAAAGAAAACATAATCCATGTACCTCACAAAAATAAAGTCCCCACACTAGTAAGGAAGTATCAAATGAAACATGGGACTTGGCAAATGAAGCACTCTACCAAAGGACCGGCAAGTATTATGCATCGTATACCATAGGCTTACTTATTTTCCGCTTCGTGTGTTAGATGGTCAAACTAAGATCACTAGACTTGGATATGGCTTGTAATGTAGGCTTAGGGCTGGACATGATAAAGATGAAAGATTTTATTAGTGACTATCCCTTCCTTAGCACTACATTAATTCGCTACACCATTCTCCTATTTCACCCTTCATTCTTTCTTCCCTTTTTTCCATTTTATGAACATTTTCATGGGTGAGGTGACTTTTCAAGAGCTTTTCAACAATTCTAACCTATTTTGACTTCTTCTTTTTTTTTAAATATTCTCAAATTTTTAGCTTTTTACTTTTTCACCTCACCACACCTTTTTATTTTTCACCTTTCTTTCTTTCTTTTCTTTCTTTCCTTTTCTCCCCGCCTCCCACTCATTTACGCACCCCTACTTAGCCACCCTCAACTTAAGTATTTTGCTTAATGCTGAGGTTCACAATATCCACGCCAAGGACTGTGTGGCCAAACAGTTCATTATAAACAATTGGGTACCTAAGAAGGTGTAAATCAAAGAAATATATGCAATAATTAAAGCTCAAACTTGGGATCAAGGGATTCATGAAACTTTGGTAGGGTAAATATAGGCAAAAAGTGAGCAGACACAAAATGGTCTGTGATCATCTCCTAACCAACCATCCTCAACCTATGCAGAGACCAACAAGTTCTAGATCTTCATCAAATATACCGCAACAAATACTAAGACCTCTACCTAGCTACATGGTAAATGAACTATTTTCACTTTACCGTCTCGGTTCATACATTGGCTTAACAAGACTAGCAGCACTATCACACCAAATGACATAAAATGATCCAGCAGAATCATGCATTGTTGTCACAAATACAAAGAAATTTTTTTAAACAGGTCAATTTTTTCAAAAAATACAATAGTGCATATATTCAATGGCTAAGTATTCCTAAGTTACTTTCTAATCAAACAAAAATTCACAACAAAAACAAAAAACTTAACACATGCCTAGTTTCTACTAGATCGCATGTCCGAGGGAAAAGAAACACGACAAGAAAACTCGGGGTGAACCAAAATATCCCAAAATACAAGTACACCCCCTTTTAAAGAATGAGGTTCGACCCTGTGCTACAAAATATAAGCTTGAAAGGAAAAGGGAGATACCGTGGCTACTCGTACTTCATTCGTCATCTCAAGGCAGTGGTACCTCCGCGGTAGTAGTGGCGCTAGCGGTGGCCGATGCACTTAATGGTGTAAAAATGGGGGTGGTGGTACTTCAATGATCAGCCATTTGAACGGCCTCGTGGAAATCGTGGCTAACGTGGGCTCACCAAGGGCTTCCTTGGTATTACTAGCAAGCTCTAGGCTGAACAGGGTGGAGCTTCCCGCTCCTCTAACTCTCTCATGAAGCTCGCCTCATATGCCTCCTAAGTGAGCCGCATGCTCTATGCTCTAGCCCGTTTGCGCTCTTCTTCCCTTCTTCACACTTTCCTCACCAACATCATCAACAACTCTTTTGCCTTTATCATCTCATTGCAGTTGGCCCCCAGTATGCCGCCAAGTCAATATCCTCTCAAGCTCTGCATCCAGGTTCGAAAGAGCACAGTTGGTTGCCTAAAGACAACTCTGCCACTTGGTTCCGAAGACTCAGCCTCCGCATGGAGATCGCCAATCAATGCTCCGCCATCCTCAAGTTAAATTCGCTCTCAAAACTATCTAGGCAGTATCAAGGGCATGAACTATCAGACATATCTCAATTTTGACCCATGGCTTTACATTCTCCATCATTGCCTAAATTTTGTGCTCGACATGGTCAATCTCTTTTCCAACTTCGGGAGGAAATCCTGCCGCGATTCCAAGATGTACCTCGCCGGAGTCTCGAGTATGTACACCGGAAGCGGTGTAGCGAGGTGCCGGGGAGCTAACTTTGGAATGACCGCATCTATAGAGCGTGTCTCGCTTGCTTTTGCAGCACCGGGGACATTCACCTGTACGTCCTTTGCCGGGCTGAGCTGCCGGGATGGTCAGGGGCCTCTAGATCCGTTTACCGGGTTCATCTCATCCTGAATAAGGCCTATATCAGAACACTTCAGCTCCGATCAATCTCTATCACCCCGTCGTACTCTAGCCTCCCCGCACAACCGTAGGAGCAAGGCTTGGGAATGGAATAGTAGTGCTTACTTCACTTCCCTATCTCATATCTCGGTAGCTATGATCTCGGGATGTTAAGAGGGTAAAGGACATGAGGCATGCCACGGCGCGACTCTATCAACACTGTTATCATTGACTCGTGGGAGCTAACCGATGTCTCACCAATGTCCAAGACGCATTTGCAATGAAATTCAATGAATCTTTATCACCGCTTGCCACTGTACTCACCCACTCACCCTCATCCTTGTTCTCGCCACTCTCGCGCATTGCGCCCGCCCGCTGCCACTCCCCTCGCATTCCTAATCTCTTCAATGCCTTCCACTGTAACCATACTCGGTGTTAACCTTGTTGGTTCAACTGAAATCATATAACATCCGCAAGTAATAGTCCGGGTCGCGGATATATCAACTACACGCCCTGACTAGAACACTCTCCAAGAAAGGCCGCTCCTTATCTCTTGCCCCTCCTTTTCTTTCTTCTCCATTATGGCCAGTAGTTGGCGTAGAACTTCCTGACGATCTCCTTTGTGTATTGTGAATGGGTCTTGGCCATCCAATCTAACCCATAGAAGTAGTAATATGCTTCATCTCCTCAACTCATTAAAGGAATTAGTGAGATCTCATGGTTCTCTTGGATGCTTCTTCTTGGATTATTCTTTATGTGAGAGCTAAACCTTGTCATATATCTATTTAGCACCCACACTCTCCACCATATTTTTATGTTCTCTCTAGCGTGGGCCCTCCTCCACCGCTTCGCTACTACTTTTTGCATCATCATGGGTCCCTTTTCCACCCTTCCTCAAGATAGAATTTGTTCCCTGCCTTTGTTGTTCCTTTCTAGCTCCTCATCGTGACTCGGGGAGCTTGAGCCGTGATGTGGCCGGGTTTCTTTGACTTGGGCCTTTGCTCTTTCCTTAGTGGTTCTGGTTCCATCAAGTGTCCGAGGTGTCCACTTGATACTCAAGCCAACCACTAGGTGAATCTCCACTCGATCCGACTTCCGAGTCCGCAGCCTGGCCCACACCGTCGCGGCTTTGTGTTTTGTCTCGCCCTCGTTTGTATGTCATTGTACCTAGTGAGAAAGAGGTTAGAATTCCCATTATTGAAAAACAAAACCGTGATAGAAGAAATTCAAGATCTCATCAAAGGGTCAAGACGAAGTCGCACTCAAAGGTACGACTCGTGAGAAGCTCCCCGATGGTGCCCCCCACATCACAGTACGACCTGCACTACATAAAGGTATGATCCGTACTGAGCCTGCTTGATAAAATCCCATTTTGCACAAATTTTTGATGCCACTCACACTCGTGGTACGAACCGTAGGTCGATTCCACGAGTCGTAGGATGGGCTTCCCAAATCGATTTTTCAAGATAAGTGGTGTGAGCACTCGCACGCATCCGTGAAAATAACCTACGATCCGTACCGTTCCATACCCTATTTCTGTACCTTGGCTTTAAGATTTCTTTTGATCGCGGTGTAGGCTTGTTTTGCACATTTTTGGGTACTCAAGCTCTAATTTCGCACATTAGGTACCCTTCCTTTTACCCCATCATTCTCCCTACCCGTAACTCCCTCTAGGTGTTCTAGGGCCTAAATTCAATCAATTTCCAATGGGTTTTCGGTCGATTTGGAGTTGTTCACTCATACCTATTAATTTTCAAGCTGCACTAGTGAGTCTTAAGGGGTTTTCGATTCCCTCAAGTTCACTTTCAAGCATTAATAACTTAGAATGTAAACCACTCTACTTGATTCGCGATTCATAGCGTGGAAATCAAATATGAGGATTTGCTGAAGTACAAATTTCTAGCTTAATTTCTTGATGTTTGGGAAGCTACAGGTGTTGGGAGGAAAGTTCTCAAGTCATGGGTTTTGGGGTTTTGAGGTGTTAGTGCTGGTAATATGGTTGATTTTGAAGTTTGGATTGTCCGCCTCTCGTGTGTTAGGAGGCACATAGACTCTAGCCCGGCCGCGCGAGCATTCGTCATTCATTCTCCATTCTACTCCGCCACGACCATAATTCTATCTTTGAACCTGCTCTATAGTTGTCTCTATATTGGTTCCAACCTTGATTTCATAAACTTGGCGCCACTTGTCTTTCCAGATGCTTGGGAGTTGACTTAAATCCCCACCTCGGCTATCTAGGAAGTTTGCCTCCTCCTCGAATCGCAGTGTTCTCGCTCCTTGCTCCCTTTCTGTGTTCCCACTACATTACCTTTTGGCTCATGCTCCCATGATATGCTTTGTCAAGAATCCAATGATGTGCGTAATGTGAGACAACTCCCCATCGTGACTTTCCTCTTCCTTCATCGTCTCATAGCCAAAACCAACAATATATGTACCGCCACCGCATCAACCTCTTCATAGCGCCTCGTTTTTGTCTTTTTCACCCCTTGCCAAGGGATAGTGGTTGCTTCTCCTGTGTGTGTGACTCATCAATGCCCACCCGCCACCGTGTCTCCAAGTACAACACGGTGCTATTATTAAGACTCAAAGATTTTACCGTTATCATCCGGATTTATAGTTCTAGCACTTACTCAACTTTTTTGAACTCAACCAGTTTCATGAAGTGCCTTCGTCTTAATCATTTAAAACTATAGATTCATCTTTTAACCGTAATATCCTTGGATGGGGAAAGAATCTTTCCAAGAAGTTTGTTTCGCTCCTCGGTTGGTTATGGAGTCGTTGGGCAACTCGATAACTACAAAGTAGCTTCCCTCGATGGAGAGAAAGGGAAAGGCGGAGTCTTATCGCATCCTCGGCTTACCTCGGCAAATTCGTATGTGTTGTATATTCCCTACAAAATTAATGCTGGGCAAAAGTTGGCGTCATCCACTACATGGTCATTGAACACCCCTTTCATTTTTAGGAATTGAATCATGGTGCTCGTAATGTCGAATTTATTCCCAAACAAGTGCATGGTGGTGGCACACTGCTCCAGCTTGACCCAACCTCATCAATATTCGGTCATCATCGAAGAACCGAAGGGCAAATCTTCGAGTTTCCTGCTGCCCTCCCATGTCGACTCTCCGCCAATTACCACCATCTCTATCATCACCACTAATAAATGTAGCTAACCAAGCTAGCTCTCGGCTTGCCTAGCTTCTTCACCTAAGCGGGCATCTCGCTCAAGGTTTTCCCATTCTATGTGTTCGTTCCGATTCTGTGGATTGAGTGGGAACAAGGGGGTCTCCTTTACTTCGAGTGCTTGGCATCCACTAGAGACACTCGTGGGCACAAAGAAAAACACAAAAATAAACGTAATTAAGGAAATCATTACCAAAAAGTAAAATACAAGAAAATAACCTAGTCTTAGCCGTAGTCCCCGACAATGGTGACACTTTTTGATAACGACAACCACACTTCCAACCGAAGTACGGCGTACGTCGTAAATAAAGAATCCAACTAAAGGCTTCGGGTTGATCCTACAGGGAATATGGAAGATCTAGACATCAAACAAAGAGATGAACTTGTATGGTAATTACTTCACAATGGGGGAATTCTAATAAAAAGCAATAATAAAAAATAAATGTATTACCAAGATTATATTTGTAAATCAATAATTAAAGGATAAATTAGGTTTGTGTTCCCCATGGGTTCATAACAGGTTTAGGTATACACTCGTGATCCTTACCAATACTTACTTATAGAATTGATAACTTAGATTCATTCAAACGATCTACCAATCCTTATCTAATGACTATCCTCAAGTACTGACTAAGTATCATGAGTTTTGCAAACTAACCATCACTAAGTTCCATCTATAACTATCCCGTCACCACACCAAGTTAATACAATGATCATCAAGATTATGCTCCATTGTAATTCTCTTTTCCAAATCTCTACCTCTTCGACCAAAGAAAGTAAAGAATTCAGGCACTTCCTAACGTTGTACACCATTAAGAATCATTAAAGATGAAGAGAATACAATATGTTATTTAGTATTGGTTTTAGACTCACTTTGTGCAACCCTAACTAAGTTAATCCACCATGGTTCCCACAACCTCAGCTGTGGAGGTTTTAGCCTTCATAGTTGCAAGGTTGTGTTTTGTGTCTGCTGAGAAATCATAAAACAATACTTACAAAGATGATTGAGAAAGACAATCCCTTCAATTAAACCACGAAAATCTTGAATAACAAAGTAGCAAGAACAAGATGAATTAAGAAAAGGTTGATTACACGTGTTGAACAACCTCACCTCCTCTTCCAACGATGTAAAATTTCCTACTACAATGTTTTCCTACTAGAATTATGTCTATTCGTAGTCCTCTATTAAAAATAAAACATAAAAAGTATTTATAGAGACACAAGAATCCTTTTCCTAAACCAACAGATCAGTTTCATATCTCGTGTCGACTCATCGCGGATCCACTCGTAGGGGCTTCTCACGATCGTGACATCAACTCGTGGCTTGAGTGTTGGATGAATTGTCTGGCAGCTGGGTCAAGGTACGATTCTTACCAACATGCTACGCACTGCATACTTCGACACTGTGGCTTCGATCCTCGATGTTTTGAACTTCTCAACTTCACCACGACCGGTATGATATGACTTGTACCTTCATCTCACTGTCGTAGGGGTACTCTCAACAGAATCGGCCTTCGTACAAATTCTTATAGATTTCTATCACGACTGGCTATCACGACTGCACCACCATGGTACGATCCGTGACAAGTCTCATAAGTTCGCCCTGTGTTAAATCAAGCCGCTTTGTCTAAGGTCCTCGCACACTCGTAGGTCCATCCACGGACGTGCATCGGTGGTCTCGCACTTTTGCCCTTGCACACTCCTTAGCTTCCTTTTTGTAATTTATTGTCTCCAAATACTCATTTATCCTAAATCAAAGGAAAAACGCCTCATATCCATATAAATACACCTAAGTCCATGCCATTTTCTTAGTTTTGAGCTGCCAATAATGTTGTAAATTCACAACACAACAATGTTGAGTCCAGATCATCATCCAGCCAATTTCAGAGTGTGTGAGTACTCGAAGTGATTCCCTAATGATTATCGGTGTTCCTTCCGAGAGGGAATATTTTTGGGAGTTGACGCCCGACACACTTATATCTATCTCTTTCCTATGTAATGGTTCTATGGAAGCAAAAGAGTTGAAAGACAATGAAGGATTCTTAGTAGGATATGGCTCTATCGTGCCAAGCAAGTCTCTCTAGGGTGAACCGTCTTATTTGTTCGAAGAAGGATGGTTCCCTTCGACTGTGCATTATCATTGGCAATTTAATAGATACTATCAAGAACAGTATCTCATGCTCAGATTGATTATTTATTTGACTAGATTTAGTGCCAAGTACTGAATATAGATCTCTGAGCCCTCCGGGGGTACTGAGTCAGCTCGCAGTTCTCGGGAAATGAAGTATTCAAAGATAGCTAGACGCGGTATCACCAGGTGAAGGTTTCTTGACTAACGGGGCTACTCTCGCACCCTTTATGGGACTTATGAACAGATGTCTGCCATACTGACATACCAGACAGCTATCGACATCTGATATACTGGGAAGCGGTAGTGTGGAGCATGCCGCCATTTGAGGGTGGTGCTATGAGCTCAAGGATCACTACCTACTAAGAGTGTGAGTTTTGGTCAACTCATGGCGTGGGCTTAGACAAGTGAGAGCATGTGTGGGACTCTTAGAAAATAGAACCGTGAAAATTGTTTTGCACCGGTGAACCTTCAGATACTTCGGAGGCCACGTTATTATCTGAGATTTCTTGAAGATTTCTAATCTATTGCAAGACTCCTTGACCAAATTGAGACTCAGTTGAAGGTGAAATTCCCTAATGGTCGGGAGACAGGAAGAGCTTCAAGAGTTGAAGACTGCACCTAGCATTTCGACTTACTCGGGAAGGTACCAATACCAGAGGTACAGGATGGGATTTGTAAGCTGATGCAGCACGGGAGTTATAGCATATTCCCATAGACAGCTAGGTGTTCACGACTCCATGACTTTAATACTGTGTATTCACCTTGAAGAAGATATGAAACATTATTGTAAATAATTTCACGTGGATGTGTTCACGGACCCAATATTTATAGTACATGTTTATAAGCACCCACTCGGCAAAGGAGGCTGAGTTACTCAAGGAGGCCATACATGTGTTTTACCATCCGGGTAAGGTAATGTAAGAACATTACTTAGTAGACTCTCTTATGGAGAGTGTGTCCTACGTGGGATGAGGGGAAGAAGGAGTTGGTAAAGGATGTGCATCACTCAAGGTTGGGAGTTAGGTTGTTTGACTCGATCGATGGCGGTTTTATTGTTAATAATGGATCAGAATCGCCCTGGTGACTCCACAAACCTAGACAAGATAAGGACCCACTTATAAAGTTGAAGGACTCCAAGTCTAGTTTTGATTGGCTTCCTTCAACTTTATCAAAATCGGGTCCTCATCTTGTTGCCCTAGCTTTTACATCGCTCATCAAGGAAGATTCTCATCCTTTCAACGCCGCCATCGATCGAGTCGAGTAATGTAACTCCCAATCTTGTGAGTTGATGCACATCTTTTTCCGGAAACTCCTTCTTCCCCATACGCATGGGACACCCCCGGTAGAGAGTCTACTAAGTGCGTCTCGCTAATTATATTGGCTATACTCCTGGATGGTAAAGCACACTCATATCGTAATCCTTGAGTAGCTCTAACCACCTCCTTTGCCGAAGATTGAGATCCTCTCGTGTAAACACGTACAAATCCTTATGGTTCGTGAACACATCCACGTGACCCCGCATACAAATAATGTTGCCATATCTTTAAGGCGACACCACAGCTGCCAATTCAAGACCGCGGGTCGGGTAATTCTTCGTGACTTTTATGTCTAGAGGCATATGCTATAACCTTCCTGCCGCATCAATACACACCCATGTACGATCTCTGAAGCATCACAATATTAATTATGAACCCATCGGTACCCTCGGGTAGGACAACATTGGTGCTAAGGTAAGTTGGGTCTTCATCTCTCGGAAGCTCTTCTCACAAGCCTTCGACCATTGGAATTTCACCTTCCCGAGTCAATTTGGTCAAAGGTGGTGCACCGATGAGAAACCTTCTACAAATCTCCGATAATAGCAGCTAAACCCAAATAAGCTCCGAATATTCGAAGGATTCACCCTGGCCTAGGCTAATTCTTTACCACTTCTATTTTCCGAGAATCCACCTTTTATACCTCGCTCGACAACACATGGCCTAAAATGTCGCGTAGTTCAACCAAAACTCACACTTGGGCAAATTTGGCATACAATTGGTGATCCTGTGGGTCTCAAGCACTATTCTCAAATGAGCGACATGCTCCTCCTTGCTACTGGAGTATATTAATATGTCATCAATAAACACAATCACAAACATATCCAAGTATGGATTGAACACCCTATTCATCAAGTCCATAAAAGCTACAGGAGCATTTGTTAGTCCAAAAGACATAACTACAAACTCATAGTGACCATACCGCGTCCCGAAGATCGCCTTCTGGATATCACTCCCAAACTCTAGCTGATGGTACCCAATCTCGAAGATCTATCTTTGAGAAACACTGGCACCAAGCCGGTCAAATAAATCATTGATCTTGGGTAGAGGATACATGTTCTTGATGTTAACTTTATTCAATTACCGATAATCAATACACATACGAAGGGATCCATTTTTATTTTGGACAAAGAGAACTGGTGCACCCCATGGGGACTTGCTCCATCTAATGAAACCCTTATCTAATAGGTCCTTCAACTGTCTTTTAATTCCCTTCAATTTCGTCGGAGCCATTCTCAGAGGGAGGAATAGATATGGTTGCGTGTCGGAAAGAAGGTCAATGCCAAAATCAATCTCCCGCCGTGAGGAATTCCCGCAAATCATCTAGAAAGACCTCTAGATACTCACATACTACTGAAATTGATCGGATAGTTGGGGTCTTGATGTCGATCCTTAACCCTAACTAGTTGGTACACAAATCTTTTAGAAATCATCTTTCCGGCCTTAAGGTAGGAAATGAAACAACCTACAGTAATAACCGAACTACCTTTCCATTCTAAGACTCGTTTACCCAAAAATCTCGAACTCTATTGCTCGGTTCTTACAATTAACCGAGGCATAACATGCAAATAGTTAATACATGCCAAGGATAACATTAAAATCGATCATGGCTAACTGTATCAAATATGCTGGTGTGACTTCTTCAAGGACCGAGACCGGCAACCTCTATACACCCATCTAGCTATGACCGAATCACCTATTGGAGTAGAGATCGAGAAGGGTTCTGACAAGACTTTCAGACCGACTCCGGCTTACCGTCACATAAGGTATCAAAAGAAAAGGTAGCCCCGGATTTAACAAAGCATAAACATCAAGATGGCAAACTCAGTAACATACTGATCATATCGTGAGACCTGCTCTCCGGGGGTGTATGCTAGGGCATATAACTGCTTTGCGCCGACTTCCACCTCGTACCAGTAGAAGCCCTTGATGTGCCGAGCGTGCGGGTGGGGCTACCGAACTAGAAGCCGGGGCCTCTGGGCCTCATCTTTGATCCGTCTTGTCAGCTGGCAATTCTAAGCATGTGTCCGAAGCTTCTACACCAAACAAGCACTGCACTCCGATAAGCACTGCCCGTGTGCCCTAACACATCTCGCGGTAAATCGTGACATTAGAATTCGTGTGTCTACCGCTCGACCCCTAGAGCCCGACACTCGCCCTCTCGATCGTGCCTCATTCTAGATGCACTCACGTCAAGATGCCGGGCCGATGATCTCTCGGTGAGTTCATAGGTGCCTACCACTCCGACTGGCCGAGAATTGTGACTAGTTTTGGCCCTCTTTTGGCCTCCTCTCTCTCATATGCGCCGCTCCATCTTTGGACGTACAAAACTATCCGAGGGAAGTCCATATCCCGATGGAGCATATAAATTCTACAATCCTTGTCCAAGTAGCCTTCTACTCCATGAATGAACTCAAGCCACCCGCGCCTTCGATTGATACTAACTCGGGGCATACTTTTATAGGCAAGTGAACTCAAGGGCATACTCGCACCATCCTTCTCCTGCTTCGCATTTACGAACTCAAATATCACTTCCTCATCTCATGAGGGAAGAACCGATCTAAGAATGCAACATGGAACTCTTCCCAAGTGACCGGACTCGCCTCCCACTGCCCCACTATATTTTCACTAGAAACCAAATGTGTGTGCAAACTCCTTTCAACTAGTATGAGGCCATCTCCGCGCATTCTCAACTCCGTTCACCCCCCATGATTGGGTGATCTTCACAATCTCATCTATGAACTCATGCGGGTCCTTATCCACTTTTGACACGAGGAATTGGGTTCATTTCTACGGTTTCGCACTAGATGCTCGCATTGCAATTTTTCTAACATGCACAATCGCCATTTATTTACTTGAGCGGTCAAGGCTCGCGCGAGCATCTCAATAGCCGCCCGAAACTCGACATGGGAAACCTGCTCCGTGTCAGTGTTCCCCAACCGTGGTGGGGCTTGTCGTGCCCGCTCCCATTTCATCCTCATGGCCTTCACCATCACTCTTCGGTGAGCTATGATTTTCAATCGCGAATAGCACGAATTAGAAGGATAAGGAGACTTTTCATCGCAAAACATAGATCATGAAAGAAGGGAACATTTTCCTAAACGCCTCGTAGCCTCTTCTTTGCCATAAATGTGATGCGGTTCACACCCATGAAAAAGACTCTACTCAATGCGACTTTCGCACACCCCGGGACACTTGAACCCACAACTCGATACCAAGCTTTTTTCATGACCAAAGGAGGTTAGATCGCAACACGGACAAGGAACCCTAAGAGGCCCCAAGTCGACCCATGTCATAGGCTTTCATCTAACTTGCTCAATAAAATCAATAATCAACAAGATAATCATAGCTAAGTCTAATTTAAACATAACATCGAGTGTACACAATTCAAGATGAATACATCTTTTTGTCTAAAAAACTCCTAAAAACATGATGAGTTGATGGGACGACCCAACTAACTCAATAAAGTCAAACTAAAATACATGAAGAAATCTCGAATAGTCTAGTCCTCGGTAGATGAGGACTACCAATAAAGTACAATGCTATCTCGAAGAATGAATGGGGATGAGCTCGAGAGCCGGCCCCGTATCATGAAACGATACAAAAGAGGAGTATGCATTTAGTACGTGGAATGTACCGAGTATGCAAGGTAAGTAAAATCATTTAACTAAGTAAAACCATTTAAAGATAATGCATAGTGTAAAACATAAACATTAAGAGTATGAGAGTAGAATTTGCATGCATTCTTTCTCAAACATGACCTCATCATAACATAACATAACATCATAATCGAATCGATTGACTCAAAGCCGAAATTCGATATTTACAGGTAACCAACATTGAGTCGTAATTTTACTTAGAACATGTATAAATGTATAAATCTCTTATAAATGATGAACATGTATAATCAAATCATGAGGAAAATGGGTGACTCGTTCTTTGGGAACTCATACCACGATAGAGCTTACTGGTCCCAACTATCACACTCAAGTGGGTAGAGCCACCCAAATCCTTGCTCCGCTAGGGACAATACCATGATATCGATATTTGCCTGTGGCCCAATAGGGAAGGGGATAACTCACAAGGGAGGTCCCCAAGTAACAGCAGAGATATATAAGTATAAACCTACGTTGGCGCGTAGTTCTAAGGCATAGGGTGATCGACCCTTAGCCTACTCGGTGCTAGACACTACTCCAAAAATATGCATATGCTCCACATCATTTTTCAACGAAGCTCAACATCGTCTATTGACGAAGCCCAATAATCAAATACATCTCAAAGTTGAAATCATGCATATGATAAGCTTTAACTCAAAACATACCACAAGCTGAAAAATAATTGGGAGTCTTTGCTCCAAAATCATGTGGTAAGCTTAATTCGAGAAATCATCAATCATACTTAATCATGTGGGCATTTCCCAATACTTTATCATGCTTGGAAATACTCAATTCATATTGAAAACATGATTATAAATATGGGTAGCTTGAAAACATGATTTCCATCATAATATCTCATCATCATCATAAATTCATCACAAATCTCATCTTTCATGAACTTTTCATCAATGGACTTTTTAATTTATAAAACATGAAATATGATTTTTTATCGAAAATAATATAAAACTTTCCCATAAATCATAATTCAACCGTAGAAACATATATAGATCATACTCATGTAG
Organism: Datura stramonium; assembly: GCA_018107945.1. Taxonomy (NCBI): domain Eukaryota; kingdom Viridiplantae; phylum Streptophyta; class Magnoliopsida; order Solanales; family Solanaceae; genus Datura; species Datura stramonium. The sequence continues at coordinate 95,248 of JACEIK010002113.1, read as the reverse complement.
GAAATTAGGAAATTCATGCATTGGGTTAAAAACCCCATAGATTAGACATAGGAAATTCATGATTTAGAGAGGGATTGGGCATGGCTGATAAAGGATTCACCCATTCATAACCCTACAAACCTGATGGTAGCTGATTCTTACACTTCTTTGAATGCCCAAGAAGAATTGAAGAGAAATTGAAGATACTAAGCTTGATCACCCCCTCTAACCTTAAACCTTTTGCATGCATGAATGAATAAGGCCTAAAATGAACTTAACCCCTTTAAAAATTATCATTCATAAATCAAAATGACTTAGTTTAAGCCTTAGAATCTTTGGAATTACGAAATAGCCCGTACTAAATTCGCAGAAAATAACTGCCAGCTGGTCCCAACGAAGGACCTAATGACTCGTCCTTTCTGGCCATGACTCGTGGCATGATCCGTGAAGTACAATGCTAGTCACATCTTCTGGGCTCGTCATGAGTTACTCCATGATTCGTTACAGGTGACCACGACTCGTGGTCACTACCCGTTATGTACACTGCCTCATCCTTGATTAAATTTTTACCCTACTGCTCAAGACCCTCCCCATGAATCGTGGTGACTGACCATGACTTGTGGGGTCCTCTTGTTAAGTCCATTGTCCCTTTTCTCCTCTTTACCTAAACATCACTCCCCACGACTGACCTAACGAGTCATTGGGCTTGACCACGACTCATGGTCATTCCCATGGGGATCTCATTTCACAACTTCAAAATTCATCTCTTGGGCCACACCACGAGTCACATCACGAGTCGTGGCTGCTCTTCACAGGTCACCTCACGACTTGTTCTGAGCTTGATGCCAGATTTAAAGTTTTTCCCCGTTTCAACTCCTAAGTCTGATCTTTGGGCTTCCGGGGTATAACAGTTAATTAAATTGGGTTTCCTCCCAAGAAGCATTTTATTTAACGTCGCGGCACAATGCAGATGGCTCAGTTACTCAGAATTCACCAAACCATCACTTGGGTTACCTCCCAAGAAGCACCTGATTTAACATCGCATCACGACATAGGTATCTTGACTACTCAAACTTCATCAAGGAACTCGAATTCATCTTCATTGCTGAGACAACTCTATATTTTTTTGGTTGCTTCATTGACCGACAGACATTGAAGGTGACATCTTATTTATTGAGTCTAAACTTCAACTGACCAGCCTCCACATCTACTAAGGCTCTCCTAGTGGTAAGGAATGGTTGCCCCAAAATGATGGGGACCTTAAAATCAACCTCGCAATCAAGGATCATGTAGTCCGCTGGGAATATAAATCTATCAATTTAACAAGTACATCGAACAGGATCCCCACAAACTTCTTCACAGTTCTATCGGCCATCAGCAGCCGCATGGTAGTCGGTGTGGGGGCTCCCAAGCCCAGCTTCTTAAACATAGCCAATGGCATCAGATTGATGCTTGCTCCCAAATCATAGAGTGCCCTGGCGAACTCAACATCGCCAATTGTACATGGAATAGTAAAGGCACCTAGATCTTTCTTCTTCTAGGCCAGGACCCGTGAAGCTATAGCACCATAATGGTGAACATTATCAATGGGCTCATAGCTCAGGGACCTCTTATTGGTCACAAGGTCCTTCATGAACTTGGCATATCCCAACATCTATTCCAACACCTCAACTAATGGTATGTTTACAGATAACTTTTTTAGCATTGACAAGAATTTCAGAAACTTACCATTCTCTGCCTTCTTCTTTATTCTTTGGGGGAATGATGGCGGTGGCCATGGAATAGCCTTGTAAATTGCGTGGCTCCTTGTTCAGCTTTAGGGCCCGTTTTCACCATTTGGGGCCTCAGTCAACTCAGCATTCTCATTATGTTCCTTCTCAGAAACATATTCTTCATCTTCGATCACGCTTTCTTTCTTCTTTTCAATTACAACTGGCAGGGGGGGTCAACCGTGGTCTTTCTACTCCTAGTCATCACAGCCATGCAGTGACCATCATTCTTTGGATTTTGGACTGTGTTGCTAGGTAATGTACCCTTTTGTCTAGGGTTCATAGATACTGACAGTTTCCCTAGTTGTTGTTCGATCTACTTGATAGCCCTCGCATGTGACTCCATTCTTTGACCCATGCTTGATATATCACTACGGATGTCTTTCAGCTGATCATCTGTGGAACTCACCTTCTTTAGCATCTCAGTGATCATACTGTCTAACTTCGTTCTGCCCAGCCTCCCCCTCACATGCATTAGAAGGCTCGTATAATCTAACTCGGTCATTGCGGTAACTGTCATTCCTTCTTCAATATCCCTCGCGCTCATAACCTCGACTTCTATATCTATACCCATTCCAGTTATAGTTGTCTCTATATTGGTTCCGACCTTGGTTTCTAGAACCTTGGCGCCATGTGTCTTGACCAGACCCTTAGGAGTTGGCTCGGAAACCCACCACTTGGTTGTCTAAGATGTTTGCCTCCTCCTCAGAATCTAAGTGGTCCTTCCCTGGCTCCTGTCCCTGTGTCCCAACTGTGTTCACCTTTCTGGCTCCAGCTCCCATGATGTGCTTAGAAATCAAATCCAACGATGTGCACATATGAGCCAATTCCTAGTCACGCTCTTCTTCTTTCCTACATTGGTCTGCAATCAAACCAACATCATATGTATCGGCCGTTGCTTCTGCTTCCCGGGTGTGTCATGCTCTATTTATCTTGGTTACTCTATATAGAATAGTGGCAACTTGCTCCCAGATGTGGCTCATAAGTGCTCCTTCTGCCATTGTGTCTGCTACTGCTTTAGTACTATTATTCAGCGATCTATAGAAAATCTCCAACAGACTATCGTTAGGAATTTTGTGGTTTGGGCACTTTGTCAGCTTCTTCTTGAACCTCAACCAGGTCTCATGAAGTGCCTCATTCTTCAGTTGTCGGAAGTTGTAGATCTCATCCTTAAGCTACAACATCCTGGACGGTGGAAAGAATTTCTCTAAGAAAGTTTTCTTGAGCTCCCTCCGGTTGGTAATGGAGTCATTGGGAAACTCCGATAACCATAATATGGCCTCCCTAGATAGAGAGAAGGGGAAGATTCTTAGCCTTATAGCATCTTGGCTGACTCCGGGAAACCTGTATGCCTTGCATATTCCCACGAGTTCATCAGGTGCAGGTTGTCATTGTCAGCTGCATGACCACTAAACACTCCTGTCATGTTCAATAGTTGGATCATGGTACTAGTGATATCAAATTTGGCCCCAACAGGAAATGGTGGTGGTACAATAGCTCCGGTTTACCCGACTTCATCAGTGTCCAGGTCATCTTCATCGAAGAACTGAGGGGCATATCTTTGATCTCTGTTTCCCCTTCCATATCGACTAACATTAACAAACTCATCTCAAGAATCCTTCATATCCTGAAGTGCAGCTTGTCAAGCTAGCTTGACTTGCCTAGCTTCTTCAGCAATATAGGCATCTCTCTGCTCTTGGTTTTCCATCTTATGCAGTGTTCTTTTGGGTTCAAGATCCAACAAAATCAGGGGGTTTCTACTCCAATGAGTACTTGTCATTCACCAAGCGACAACCTGTGGTTATCCAAAAACAAAAAGAAAATGTAATTCAGGAAATAACAATTAAAAGTTAAATACAAGCAATTAAACTAATCATAGCTTTATTCCCCGGTAACGACGCCACTTTTTAATAACTCTCAAACTCACACTTCCTGAAAAAGTATAAAGCGGTCATTGTCAATAAACAACCCAACTAAGAGATTGGGTCGAACCCATAGGGAATAGGGTAAGATCTAGACTAATGCCGGTAGTTGAACTTATTGGTGACTTATCTCCAAATTAGGGGGTTTTGAAGAAAACAATTTTGAAGCAAGATTATAATTGTGATTTAAATCAAGATTCGCAAACAACTAGGATAAGTGTTTCCCATAGGTCCATAACTACTTCGGATATACACACGTGATCAATCCCAATGTTTACTTGTAGAACTGATAACTAGGGTACATCCAAACTACTGGTTCATCCTTATTGAATGACTATACTCAATCACTGGGTTAGGTCTCATGAGTGATTTCAAACTAACTTTTATCAATATGTTTCAAATTTAACTATCCTGCGACCACAGCTCAAGTTAATACAATGATTGTGAAGACCAAGGCTTTGTTGTAATTCATTTTTTCTAATCTCTACTTCTCTAGGTTTAAGAAAGTAAATAATTCGAGCAAGTCCTAACATTGTACACCGTTAAAATATGTTTAAAGATGAAGAGAATATAATACAGGCTTTTAGCATTGGTTTTGAATCACTTTTGGTGCAACCCTAGTTCATTAATCCACCATGATTCCCACAACCCCTAGTTGTGGAGGTTTTAGCCTCTCATGGTTGTAAGCTTATAATTTGCATTCATGGACAAACACATAATTAAATACTTACAATAACAATTGGAAGGAAACAAGATTTGACTATCAAAGAACAATCTCAAGAACAATGTAGAAATTCAAGAATTTGATCCCAAGAATTCTTCCTCAAAACTTGATAAAAATTCAAAAAAATTATTCTTCACATGTATACTAACTCGATTTCTGTCCTTCTCTTACTAAAATAAAACATAAATGACATTTATACAGATATTAGAAACCTTTTCCTAAGCTAACATGGAATTTTCTATATCTGGTGCCAACTGTATCAGGACTAGTCCTACAACCCATAGCTGGATTGTACAGGTTGTACCTGTCACGCCCCGCCTTGGGGGGTATGACTGGCACCTGGTGCCCTATTAGGACCTGGACTGCTAAACTACTGAGCCTAAGCACCTCTGGTGCCTGGCTGG